>JAVJIF010010092.1:0-167617 GCA_038442645.1 Agave tequilana | reverse complement strand
TCAATACAAGCATCTACTGAAATACGACGTTACTCGGATGAGTGAGGTCCTGTCTCGAGCCCAAACCATACATTTAGTTGAGGAAGCAATGGAGACCTCTGTCAACCAGTCTCTCAAAGGCGGTAGCAACAGAGAGAGAAGTCAGTCTCTCAAAGGCGGTAGCAACAGAGAGAAGTCAAAGTCATGACATGAAGCTCCAACCCATGCCAGTAACCAGAATCGGGGGCAACCAACCTACAAAAGACAGGCGTTCCCAGTCCTCTCTCCGAGCTTGCCCGCTCTGTTGATGGGATTCTTCCCGCTCAGAGGCGGCAATGCAAGCATCAGCCTACAGGCTCCCCTTGTTTGACCCACGCAGACGAACCACTGGCAGCTGCCAGTGCCAGTGCAACTCTATTGCCGGGGTTCCCCCCACTAGGAGCCCTGTCTGGTTCGCCTCTTCGCTGATGGGTTCCACCCCACTCGGAGATGATGGACCCAATCTGATAATGGGTCAATACCCCACTTCAGGTCCCTGTCAGGTTCGCCTCTCCGCTGATGGGTTCCACCCCCACTTGGAGATGACGGACCCAATCTAATAATGGGTAAATACCCCCACTTCTGGTCCCTGTCGGGTTCACCTCTCCGCTGATGGATCCCCCCATCGGAGACGACAGACCCCATCTGATGATGGGTCAATAACCCTACTTCAAGTTTCTGTCAGGTTCACCTCTACGTTGATGGGTTCCGCCCCTACTCAGAGACGACGGACCCAATCTGATGATGGATTAATTCCCCCACTTTAGGTCCCTGCCGAGTTCGCCTCTCTACTGATGGCTTCCACCCCCACTCGAAGACAACGGACCCAATCTGATGATAGGTCAATACCCCCACTTTAGGTCCCTATCGGGTTCGCCTCTTCGTTGATTGGTTCCACCCCCACTCGAAGATGACGGACCTAATCTGATGATGGGTCAAACCCCCACTTCAGGTCCCTGCCAGATTCACTCTTCGCTGATGGGTTTCATCCCCACTCGGAGACGATGAATCCATTTGATGTTGGGTCCTTCCCCCACTCAGAACCCTACCAGTTTCACCGCTCCATTGATGGGATTACCTCCAGTTGGAGACCACTGAGAACCCAACTCCGCTGCTGAGATTTTTCTCACTCAGAGTTCAAAAGTTTGCAGGTACCGCTAAAGGAATCACTCTCCACTCGGAAATAACAATGCAAACTCACCCACACTCTGTTCCCAATGGACGATACCAGAGATAAAGATCAACACTTCGAAGAGACATGATCATATCAGTCTCAAAAGCTTACAGTAAAAACAAATCAGCAAAATCCAAACATAGCTATTTGCATTCCAAAAATATATTCTAATAAATTCATTTGGTTATGTCTGACACACGTAATACAAGAAATTTCATTACATCTCTGTGTTTACATCTTTGAAAAGAAATGTAGTAGATCTGAATACAGATGCTCTGATCCCTCCATCCCACTAGTCCTGCTTCACCTCTGAATTCCGAGGACACGTCTACAGGGGAACATGTACCGAAAATCATACCCCTTCGAAGGTCCCGACATTGATTAAGAAAAACCAAGAGGCTACACAAGGTAAGGGTTAGAGAGAATGTTTCAATATTGAACACCTTCTCCATTTTCGCTCCCTACAACTCCAGGGTGGTTGAACTAACGCTACCATCCTCTTCGCATTTGCTAGAAAGATGAAATGGGCTCCAGGAAGCCCTCCGACAGCGAGGCAGCGACGTTCGATCATACCGAAGCCTTCAAAACATGCAAGAAGGTGATGATATCACATTCTCTCCGAGGTGTTCTGAGAAAGGCTCCGAACTCCAGGAAGACGGGTGATTCGATGACGCATCCAACCGATGAGCTTCATCTCCTCCTCCCTCATACACGCCATCGGGAAACAGGCTTCGATACTCAAGATCAAAAATTGCTCGCTCGAAATCGAGCGCACTGAGAATCAGATTGCCTGCTCTAATTGAAGCAAGAATCCTACCTATCACTCATGATGGCGGCACCATGTCACGACGGCTGATGCGTCAAGGCAACTAATGTGACGCACTTTCAGATTCTCAGAAAGTGAGAGCCTGCTCATTATGCCCGCCTGTCCTCTTTCCTTTTCTTTCCATCTGAGAAAAAGGAAGGGAGAAATCATGGGGGATCGTCCAAGAAAAGAGCCACAGTAAGGTCAGTGTCCTTGGTGAAATTTGAAAAAGACTAAAGAGGATAAGGATGATCTCTCTCCCCAGATCTTTCCCAATTTATAAGCAAATGATTGAGTTTGTCGTCATTAATGCGAGCCTTGGAGATGCGCAAGCTCCTGAAAAGTCAGTCCATGACTCGAGAAGATAGGCAAGTGGAAGAGATGTAAAACCAATCGTCACCGCTAAGTCATTATGATGTTGGGAAATAAATAGTCGGTCGTAAAGGCGCGAGGATTCAAATCGACCCCTGATGCGATTAGATGACAGCTGGCAGCTAGAAGCGTTACCTCTCATTAATTCTGAGGATCCGTAGTGATGCAAAGAGATACGTCGGACGATCTCCTAACTACAAGTACCGAAGATAGAAACAAAAGAAGCCTTCTGACATATTCTGCTCCCACACTTCTCCTCTACGGACTCCGAAAAGTGCAGAAGCAAAGGGGGTATCTGTAGTGGTCAAAATTTGATCCCTGTCGAGATCACGACACGTGTCCTGAGGCAGGATTATAAACCAACACTCTGAAACCCGATATGAAGTCTCTGTCACTCTCCCTCCGAAGACATTCTACATCTACGATTCTGACTCCACTTCAAGAGTCCCCATGTGGCAGCAGCTCCTTCCATCTAGTGACAAATTAAGACGAAACTCGCAGATTGCGAAGACGGTTAAGCCCCTTATCCCCATCTAACAGCTCATCAAACAGTTGGGAATAACAATGGATAACCCTTCAGCACGTCAATCCTAACTATTAAGATTCAACTCAGACAGTTATGAAGATCAAGAGATTCAAACCAATGAGTTGAGATCCGTATTTTTCTGTATTCGCTTTACCGCATCTGTCAGGTACAAATACGTCCCCTTCTCCAAAAAGAAGATCACTTACCTAATTCTCAGAGCACATACCACACCACACTGGTAGTTTTTCTCTGCAGTCCACCCCCATAATACGCCGGTAGTTTTCCTCTGCTCGGTTCCCTCTTATTTTCTCCTACTTATTCTCACGCCCGAACATCTTAGATCGGCACCACATGCGTGCTCCAAACCTAAAAGGCGTCTTTTTCTCTGTGTGCTCTAACAGGTCTGATCGGGAGCGTCCAGTCACTTGTGATGGAGTTTTATCCACCACATCTTGTAAATTATCTTCAACATAAATTAGGGGTGAATGTACATGTAGATTTCATTCATACAACACGGGAACACCTTTTAATAAACCTAGAATAATTTATTTAGAAGAATCGGAGAAACAAGTAACCATCAATAGCCATAGTCTTTCTACTCCATGTCTGGTAATCTTATTCTTAAGAAAGTTATTAGTTCTTAAACTATATGAAAATTACTGAATCGCATGTATGTCTTGCTGTAGAGTTTGCGTACATGAGGAAGGCGACTACAAAGGTGGATGTCTTCAGTTTTGGAATAGTTATGCTGGAGTTTTTCACCAGGCGAAGGCCGACATGAGGAAGGTGACTATTGAAGTGGATAGCGTGCCTCACACATTGCGACAATTAGTGGAGAAAGCTGGCGAGAATGGAATCAATGGTGCTCTCAGTGTTGTCGATCATGAAATGGTTCTTCCAACTGAAACACAGAAAGGGAAGGCTGTTGGGGGTCTTAAAATTGGCCTTGTCATGCACACAATTCAACGTTGAGGACCGTCCAGACATGAAGGGTGTTTTATCCGCCTTGTTGAAGCTCGAGGATGTGTAAACACTAAGGGCCTGTTTGTTTCGTTGCAAAACGTCGCAAGTCGTAAGTCGTAAAATGAGAATGGAAAAAATGAACTGTAGCAGAGAAAATATATTGTGCTTTACGGTGTTTGGTTGATAAAGTGGAATGTAAATGGAAAAGTATATTGTGTTTTACGGTGTTTGGTTGATAAAGTGAAAGTGTAAATGATAAAGTATATTGTGTTTTACGGTGTTTGGTTGGTAATGTAAAAGTGTAAGTGGAAAAGTTGACCACAAAATTAACTGTAGCAGTAATTTAAATATTATAAATACTATTAAATTAAATCTACTATTACAAATTAAATTGTATTAATAAATTTGAGATAAAAAATTAATAATCTTAATATTTTATTTATAACAATAATATTAAAAAATATTAGTAAAATTAGTAAAATATTACTACAATATTAACTAAATAAGTAATTATAAAATTTTAAGAAAATCTAAAGAAACTGAATAAAATTTTAAGGATACTAATAAAACATAAATATTAAAAAAATCTTAAGAAAATTAATAAATATAGTTATAATATTATAATATTATAAAATACTTAAGATTATTATAATATTAAATTTTATGATAATAATATCGTAATATTATAAAAATATAAAATTAACAAAGTAAAATATAATTATAAATTTAATAATGAAATATTATTATGATATTATTATAATGAATTATTACAATATTAACATAATAAAATATTAATATAATTTTAAAGTATATTATAATAATAATAAAGTAATTATTTATATTAAGAAATAAATAAATTAAATATATAATAATTTTATATTAAAACACATTATTGTTATATTAATAAAATATTAAATTTAAATAAAATATTAAGAAAATTGGTGTAAATATTAATAAATAATAAAGTATTAAATAACAATATTAAATTATATATTAAATTAAATAATAAAATAGTAAATATTAAAACAATCTTAAAAATAATAAAAAACTAAAAAATACCAGTATAAAATAATTCGGTAAGAAATTAAACACTATTAAAAATATTAAATATATTAAATATTTAATAATATTAAATTATATATTGATTATCAAGTAACTGCTTTGGCACTACGAATGTATTACAAGTAGAATTTACATGACCACAAAATTAACTGTAGCAGTTGCAAGTGGGAAAATTTGAGTGTAAAAGTTAGATTTATATGACCACAAATTTAACTGTAGCAACTGTAAGTGGGAAATGAGAGTTGTATTTTGTGAAATGTTTTGTAACGAAACAAACAGCTGAAAATGGAAAAGAGTTTTACGACTTGCGGTTTTGCGGCGTTTTGCGGGGAAACAAACAAGCCCTAAATACTTGTCGTGACTGTGTAAACCCCATGACCTGGAGGTTGTAACTCGATTACAAGTTGGAAACTTTTCTTGTTTCCAAATGTGTAATATCTTTTGTATGTAATACATGAATTTATTTCATGAGTAAGTCTATGTCGGAAGCTTTCTTCTCATCAAATGTGTAATTTCTTGTATTCATCTTGTACTCCTTGTATCACATGGATCCAGTGATTTCACGGGGGGTCTATGTTGGAGAAATCTTGCAACTTGATTCATTGTATCTGTCTATAGCATCAATGTTTATGGATTTATTTTTATCATGAATCCAAGAAGTTTATGAGGAATTCCATTTTCTTCTCTCTGAAATGCCAATTTATGTGGAATTGAGCATTTCTTGAGAAGCCGAATAAGTATCTATAATCTGTATGTTTGTTGTCTCCTCCTCTTCTTGTTAAGTCAGTAATCTTTTTGGATTGATCTTCAACAAATCCAAGCATTTCACCGAGAAGTTATTAGATGGGGTTTCAACAAACTTAAGATTCAAATCTTTTAAACCATAACATGATAAATATTTATACAGCAAAGTTAATTGAAGCTAATCTTTCTCAAAGGAAAATAACATGATAAATATTTATACAGCAAAGTAAAGTTTATTGAAGCTAAAACGTCCGTTCATACCCAACATAATTATATAAAAATTATTTGGTCAAATTTTAAGTATGTATATTATTTGCAAAACATGAAAGAAAATTTTGTCCAAGGGTTCTAACTGAAAAATTGACATAACTTAAGACATATGATTTCAAAATTCAAAATTCAAAATTTACAGGGGGTGATCTGGAAAAGGAAGATCTGCTGTTAAACTCTCTAACGACCATAAATGTCAATCTCAGAGCTCAAAGAGAGAGAAATTAGAAGAACAAGAGGAGTGAAGCTGTAACCATGGCGAAGGCCGATCCCGACATGCTTATGGTCAAAGCCGACAAATTGTGAGTTTTGCATTCTGTTCTCAATTTCTCATCAAATTGCTCTATTGTTCTCCGTTACTGGATCTTCATCCTATGACTTCATTCTTATATTGTAAAACCTATTTTTTATTGGTGAGTTTAGTTGCCTTTACTTTTAGCTTCAATTAGTTTGTAGATCTCAGTAGAGTAGAGATCTACCTGAACTTGTATTTTGGGAATCTAATTTCTTCCTTGTTTGGAAATGGGCATCAAACCTAACTTCCAACAAAACCTAGATAACCCCTGAAATTTGTGACGATAAACCTAAAAGCTTCGATCTTTTCTGAAAGAAAGTTTCAAATTTGAAGTAAAACCCTACGTGCGGCAAATAAAATTATTAGTAAAAGCAACTTTTAAGTATCAGTTAGCTTCTGAAACTCTGACAAAAGCCTAACAGAATGTTACTCATGCTATAATTTAAAGCTGTGATCTTTGTCTGTCAGTTTGAGCTTACATTGTGTTAATTTGAAAGAGTTGGGCCTATTTTTGCGTGGGTGTGTAACATTTGCTGGATCCGGATTCCCTTTGGTTGGAATGGAGTTAACACCAGAAAAATCCAATAAATTTCCTAATATGATCCCAGGATAATGATGCATAAGCTTTAAGTTGTTCATCTGAATAAAACTATGTCTGAGAATTAAGAATGAGGTAACTGGACATTGACTGATTCTTCATGTGTTTCTGTTCGGTCTGGATTTTCATCTATCTGGTCAGAGGAATGGTTTGTGTTGGGTGCAGGAAGACTTGTTTTAATTAGGCTTAAGGGTGTGAAAATTGGGATATGATGATGAAACCATAGCAGGGTCTAGTAATAAATCGAAGTTGATGGTGATATTGGTTGACTCTAGATCCTATAGGATATGATTCATATGAACATAATAAAAATGGGTAGCTTGTCTAAAGTGTTTAGATTTTTCTTGTTTAAGAGAAGCTCGTGATTTCTCGTAGGCATATTTATGTTGACACTGAAATGTGATGTCCATATATGTGCGAGTCTTGTGGGACTGGCAATTAAAACCAGTTGTAGCAAGGGGAACTAACTTATATGGCTGCAACTCTCACCTATGTATATTTATTATCAAACTAAGTTCTGAACCATGATAGCACTTGTCATAATACCTTGTATCGGATAACCCTATTGGAATTATTGCCTTTTCTGTTAGAGGAGGTTAAGAAATTGATGGCATTTCAGGTGATGAGAAATTATATCTAAGTATGGTCTCGATCTATCAGATTTGAAACAAGAAAAATATGCAAATAGGATATTGGGGTACTTATGATTTTACTGGTTTAACCAATTGTTCTCTTCTGAAAGTAGTGGTTTAATATGTTGAAGAATGAAGGTTTACTGAAAATTTCTAAACTCCAAACATGATAGGTTTTGCTTAAAAAGCCCCTTGTTGAAGTAGCAAAATAAATCAATCTTTCTTGGAAGAGCTTTATTGATGGTCTAGGTGTTCAGGATTCTTCTAATATAAGACATGCAATTGTATCTGACGGGAGTCAATTTAATGTAACATCTAGTTTCAAGCATGGGGCAGTAACAGATATGTTACACGGGAACAGTTATTTCTAAGAAACTTATAGTTTCTGATGATCTAATGCCATTTATTTTCCCTATATTTATGTGTGTGGGCATGGGCGTTTGCGCATTGTAGAGATACCTATCTCCTTTAATTTGCTTTTCATGTAACCTTTTATCCTTTAGATTTCATTGTTTTAACCCCATTCAAATATAGTAGGGGAATGTCTAATTGTTTAAATTATCTGTAGAACTTGTGGGGAGTTGTTCTAAATAGAAATGGAGCCTATATGCGGGCAACCTTTCACATATTTTGTTGCATTTTGAAGTAATCTGATGTTCTTTCTTTTACTTTCAATTGAGTAGAGGAATCTTTTAAACTAAGATGATATCTTTTTACTGAAGCATAATAATATAATGTTCTTTCTGTCTCGCATATGACATTATCATGCAATTGAAGCGAAAATTAGAAGAATAGAAATAGGGAATAAAGCTTGATTTGAAATTTTTTCCCTCTTTGGTTTTATGTGGAATAGAAATCTCTCTGCCTTTAAACTCATTATCTTTGCCTGTACTCTGTTGAAATAGTAAGCTCATTATCTCTGCCTGTACTCTGTTTACTTTGAAATATATCAGAACAAAACTCAGTTTTACTAGATGGAATGCTGATTGGAAGGCTGCTACTGTATTGTATGAGCAAGCTGGTTAGTATTTTGCTTATTTATTTTCATTAACTAAACATTATTATTATTTGAACTACTCTTTATAATAGGTTTCTTTCTGCCGAAGCTATTAATTATAGGATTTTGCGGGACAATGAAAAAGCAAAAACGGCATTTGAGAAGGCTTCAAAAGGACAAGAGATGATCGCATCGTATCCTCTTTTACTTTTACTTTTAACTATTCAAACTAATTTTAATCTAACTTCTTTATTAATGGAAAAGAATTTGGCCACTGTAACCTTGACAAACTTAAGTCCTTGGGATGCTGCCAAACACATGGAGTCCGCTGCTGCCCTAGCAAAGGAACTTGGACGCTGGAATGAAGTTTCTGACCATTATAGAAGAGCTTCTGAACTTTACAATGAGTGTGGAAGGTCACAGCCTGCTTCAGATGCTCTTACAAAGGGTGCACGGTATATATTTTTATAATTTCAATCTAAATCAGAAGTTCAGAGTTTGAAGTTACTCAAAGGACACATTTGCTTGTGTGTATACTACAGTGCTCTGGAAGATGTTGAACCTGAAGAAGCTGTTCGGTTGTATACTGATGCATGTGCAATCCTGGAAGAAGATGGAAAAGAGCAAATGGCTTTTGATTTATATCGTGCTACCACAAGCATATATATTAAACTTGAAAAGTAAGACAAAATCCTGGTCATGTAGTTAATCACAAGATAATTGAAAATTTCTTGACAGATTTGGTTTATCCGCTTTTGCCTTGCTCAATACAAATGTGAAAGGGAAGCATATTTGTTCTCATGGTTTCTGTGTGTCAGAATTTTGAGGCATTCAGTGCGACATTAACCCTACAGTATGGGCCGACATTGACAATATTGACAATATTGATGCTAAAAATTGGCCGATACCAATATTTTAAACCTTGATATTTTTGTTTGCCACATATCCTAATGCTAGAGTATTGTATCTAATTCCTCAAACCAAGTGGCATATCATAACAAAATCTGCATGAAACTCATGCGGTGTGATCAATTTGCCTTCAGTATGGGGTGATTTTCACCCTATTCTGTTCAAACATTGTGCTCTAAGTTTGATGGAGCAACTACTACCTTTACTAAAGATAGGAAAAATCACTTCTCTATGGACTGCTGTGATTTATTTTCTAGGATTCCATTCTTTTGCTGTTATTAAGGGTTTTGCAATGAGTCATTTGTTCAGATTCACTCATTTCAACATTCTAATAACAATTATAGCAACTTTTTTATATGTAATGGACCACCTTGTTGCCGTTTAAATGTCACGTAAGAGCAGCATGATGTTACCCTTTTCTTATGGTGTTGTTCTTGCCTCACTGAAGATAAGTTGAAATTTGATTGCACCAAAGTAATATAATTATTCTCAATAACCATTACTTATGTTTCCATTATTCATCATTATTACTGTTTTATCCACTGTCTAAAGACTTTAAACTAACACTCAGGTCTACAACTGACATTGCATTTGTTCAAATACTCAACAAGCACACATATATATCCACACAAATTTACATACTTGACCATGGATATCTAACTTGAAGATCCACACTTGTGAACTAGAGCATAAACATGTATACAAATTAATATCAACTGTGTACAGGTCTCTTCTATGAATCAATTGAACATAAATTAAATCATGATCTTGGTGGATTCAGTTCAATCCTATTTTAGTTAATACATCTTTTAAGATGTGTATATTACCTTTACTTGTTTGATACTATGTGCAACATTTGCTTGTTAAATCATTTCATGTAAATAAATTGCATCATGTCATTCTCTGCAGATATGTGGATGCCGCGACACTTATGTTAAGGCTGGGCCTAGCTGCTGATAAGTGCAATGCTGTCAACAGCCAATGCAAGGTGTTGATTTTATCGTATTAACTGTTATTGCTCGTGACAACCATGTTCATTTAAGCAGGGGAGGTGGTTTCTAAGGTGGATAACTTTAAAAATAATTTTAAAACAATTAAGAGAATGGGAAGGTCTTAAGAAATAATATATATAACATAAGAAAATGGATCATAATTGCAATATCACGAGGTTGTTGTAATCTATCTAACCGATAACTACACATCATTTTTTTACTGATTTGATTACAATATGTCATAAATAAGATGATCCAGGTGGACAAGCCTAGGAAGCGGACTGGTTGCTTCAGGTTCAGCCTAAGCTAATTAGACCTTAGGGCTGCCTTATATTTGGAGTAGCTCCATTGAAAAACTTTTAAAGTACATGCTTACAATTTGAACAGTAACATGTTCTTATGGGCTACAGCCTGCAGGACTTGCTAACCGATTCACCGTGTCATTCGAGCTCCACTTACGATACCGCACATAGCTACTGTAAGCTAAACGGCAAATCACCTATGAAACTATGTTGCATAACTTGGATAATTGTATTGTGAAAATATGTTGTTTTGGAATATATTGCAGATGAGGATGTGACAAGACAGTTTTTTCTGTGTCATTGCTGATTTGTATGTTTTACTTTAGAATTTGTGGCATGCCGGTGTATCATGTTGTGTACATGTTTTGTGTCCATTCATGTGATTCTTAGCTTATGATTAACCAACATGATACTGGCTATCCTAGAGTGGTAGGTTTATTAACTATGTTAGTAAAAAGACTTAAGATCAAAATTATGCTATTACTATTTAAGTTCGGACGAGACAAATGGTTTTCTTTAACTAAGCTCGAAGTTATATTAATAACCAAGAGTTTCATAGTAAAGAAGATCTCAGGAATTTGTATGGATTACAGTTTGTTTTGCAGCCTAGTATATATGGACATTCTGTCCTCAAACGATTAGTTTTCTCATTTTCTAAGCTTAATCTAGCTCCGGTTCTTTCTTTTTCATGATTTCTTGTGGCTATTGCTTATGCAGGCTTATCTTAGTGCAATCATAATTTACCTTTATGCGCATGATTTCAAGCAAGCTCAGAAGTGCTACAATGATTGTTCTCAGTAAGTTACATATTCTGTGAATTGCATATTTATGTTCTATGGTATAGAAACAAGTTTCTTTTGTAGTTATCATAGTTTTTCTTGCCTGAAACGATTGATTTAAAAAATAACCTTGGACAGTTTTAACATCTATGCATCTTTAATTCCACAGCCCTCTTGGTTTTTGTGTTGGTGTCACATAGTTATTGACATAAATCATATGATTTTTGTGCACTCAACCTACAAATTTGAAATCTTCTTTCAGGATTGCAGGCTTCCTAAATAGTGACCAGAGTCATTGTGCAAGCAAACTGCTGTCAGCTTATGAGGAAGGTGACATTGAAGAAATCAAACGTGTTGCTCAGTTAAGCCCTATTTCTCATCTTGACCACGTGGTAAGTTTGCTTTACCACTTTTCAATACAAAGTACACTGTTGTCCTGTCTGTTCAACATGAAGGCAACACATGTTTATCATATTCAATTGCATTATGGTAATTTTACTGTTTAAACAAATTATCTACTCACTTCTATGCTATTATTCAATCGGCATCTTGTTTAAATCTTTTGAATGGTTAAGAATTAAGATATCTTCCACTTTATGCCAAATGCTAAAATTTTTCACCCTTCCAACTTAATCTTTTGTGAAATACCATTTTTGTATTGGATAAGCAAGGACCCTACTGTGGAAAAGCGTCTAGGTGGCTATGCTCCGGGCATGCTTTTCTCTGCTTTTGACACCACAGTGTTTGCCTTGTGATTATTATTTTTTCTTGCTCAATATTATACAGTTTGGAATTGCTATCCTTTCTGCTGAATATGTGGGCTGTGTACGTGTCGTGCCCTTGTTTTCCAGCAATACTAGGATGGTATAGGTTATGAAAGGATGTAATGTTCTTTACAATTGGGAGCATTGAAGTTTCTAGTGTGTGCTGTAGGATAGAAGTGAGATACTAGTTGGTGTCAAAAATAAAAAGGCAGGCAACACATTTCTAATCGAGGTGACAGTTCTGATAAATACGGGAAGTGAACCATCACCCATGCGCATATGAAATTTTCTAGAAAATGTTTTAACTCTTGAATCTGAATACATCCAACCCTTCGCGGGCAAAAATCTAAATGGCAGGTAGTACTAACTCAGTTTCTTCTTGGACTTTTAAGCAATAAGTTTTTTATTCTTGCCAGCTCTATAAACTACCATCAGTTATTTATATCAATTCCTTCTACTTTTGATATGCCAACTGTGATGCATGCAAACTATGTAATTTGATGACAGCAAACAACAGCAGTTGGAGAGGCAATAAAAGCTTCAACCTAGGATGTTGACTCATACCTTCATCCATATAAATAAAATAAACCAGAATATAATCTGTGAGGTCTTAATATAAATTCCTGTGTGTATTCATACAGTTCCATCTCATAATTATGGGCATCTCCACTTGCATCAACGTCAAGAGCCTACAGAAACCATTTTGCAACTTCAAAGGCCGGCAAAAAGCCTCGTCATATGTACAAGACAATTCCATAGCATCAGTCACCTCACCATCATGAGCTCAACATACATATAGGCAGCTCATCATGACCTCAATCAACCATAGCTCATCCATGGCCCAGTGTCATCTCTCCTCATCCATAGACCTTGCCTGATTGTGTATTCATGAATCATGGCTCATTAGGTTCTTTTCATTGTTATCTGATGAGATACCTAATCCTAATGAGCTACGAGGTGAGCATTTGTAAACCTTAACTAATAATTGTGTCGACCCATGGTGTAAAGGTCATTATTAGTTTATCATATGCCCATAGATTTTGTTCTCTGACTTCTGTCCTGTGAAGCTTATATCACTTACAGCAGCCATGATCTGACTAAAAGCTTGGGCTCTGACTTCTGCTAAGGTCTTCTTACCTGATTGTTTGTCTAAGAAATCCTCCTCCTGTTCAGGAGACAAATACCTTTGCTACCGGTTTTCACAATTTGCTGTTGATATCTCATTTATAATGCTTTTGTGTGGCTGCAGGTCATTAGGCTAGCGAGGAAACTACCACAGGGGATTTGAAAGATCTCAAAATAGAAGGGAACAATGAAGAAGAAGTAGCTTTAGATGAGAATGACCTCACTTAAATCTATCCAGACAACTCCCTGAAGATTCCGAAGATCTGAAATGCATGCTGCATTTTTTTTTTTTTTGGATTTGAGTTTCAGCTCCTGAGTTGTGATATATGTAAAAAGAAAAGGTTGTCAACTCTTTCAGCACTTTTGGCACCTTCTCATATGTTCCATATGTTGTGGGATACTGTTGCCATGTTGTTGAATAATTAAAAAAAGCATGTGTTTGTACATAGATGGAAGACATTTCAAATGTATTTGCAAAAAACCTCCCTCCACGCTTTATACTGCTTTTTCTCCACCTGGAATTTCTCCAAGAGTGTAATATAATTTCCATTGGGATAGTCCGAGTCCAAGTGCGGAATCTAAGTTTCAGCTCTGTTCATTATCGATTGCAAGGAATTCAGATCGACAATTGTGATGTTTTCTGTATGCAGGAAGTAGTGCAGCGCATTGAGATGCTTACAAATCTGAAAGGCCTGTGCCTGAGAAAGGAATTATTTGGGAACAGAAGACTTGCTTGTGATACTGATGCGTCAAAGAAAACTCCGGCAGCTCTTCTTGTATGATATCCATACATGGTCTTTATGCCTAAGTTCAGTGTTCCAGGTTTATTTTGTGTTACTGGAGTCTGTAGTTTTCTCTGTTTCTTAATTGAATGACTATTTTATTCATATTGATAACGCTTTTTAACAGTTGACAATATTTTAATCTGATTCATCACTCATATATATAATAATATGTACCATCAGGATTCTTCATCTTTTCTGAAAGAAAAAAGAAGAAATACTTCAGGTTCTTATACTGATCACAACATGCATTTGTTATTCTACATTAGGGGTGCGAAACGGATTGGGTTTGATGGCCGCCTAGAATAATGAACTTCATGGCTAAAACTTCTCACACGAATCTCTCCTTTTGATTGTGTTACATTGAATACATTAAAGGTCAACCCCAAGGGTTTATTTATAAACCGCAGGAGTCTCTTAGTCCTATACAAACTCCATCAATACAAACGATCGCCGCCTTAGAGAGAAGGAAACTCGAATCCAACTCAAAACTAAAAACAGATTTAGAAAAGGAAACAGTCAGACCCGATATTAGTCGTCTATATCAAAGTATAAGTCGACTAATCATATTTATTAGTCGACTATATATGAGTATAAGTCGACTAATCTGTCAAAAATTCAAGACCCTTACTCTCTGTTTGCAAGACCAATCGACTATACCAACTATAAGTCGACTTATACTGTGCACAACTCCTTGTGCACATCTGTTCTTTGATCTTCAAAATTTCGTCTACCTTCATGACGTATTCCAACTATAATCCTAACAATGACCAACTTCAAACATCTCCTTGTTAGAGATTTTCAAAAATTCCCATGGCAGGGCATTCTTAAGTTTGTTGTCAGCCGTAGCCAACGTACAGTGACTGAGCTGATGCTTCCTCCTTCGGCAGACATCAGCTCTGGCATTGGGAGTATATTTCAGCCGAGTAAGTTTTTCCTTTTTCTTTTCTTCTTCGTTGAATGATTTCCTAGAAACATCAAATTTAATGGGAAACTGAAATCATTTGCAGGTGTGTTGAAGGAAATAATCCTTGCATGCCACTAATTTAGCAAAACGTGCCACAAATCCCTGCCACTAATTTAGCAAACGTGCTAAATTAATCTTGCCACTAATTTAGCAAACGTGCTAAATTAATCTTGCCACTAATTTAGCAAACGTGCTAAATTAATCTTGCCAGTAATTTAGCACATGTGCAGTATTTTTTAGCATACCATGTATAGGTTAGTTACCTTGTGTGATCGGCCTGATTGAAGGCAGTCTTTTCTTTCCATTTTGTTCTCCATTTAGTTGTCTTTAAAAGCAGAGAATTATACAATGAAAAGTAAGCCAAAAAGTTTTTGCAGCTTCAATTCGTGTGAGTAATCTTGTAGCTTAGCTGTGAATCTCGTCGGCAACGTGCGCGTTGAATCTTCGGCGAGGTTCTAACAAGTGGTATCAGAGCGAGGCTATCGAAGATGTCTGGGAAGAAGGTCAACGACGGCGCCTCCAAAGATGGTGTGGTGTACCAGCGGGTGATTCGTGAGGTGAGCGGTGGGAGTAAGTATCCTGTCCTCACCAAGACCAATTACTCAGAGTGGGCACTCCTGATGAAGGTGAAGTTGAAGGCGAGAGCGTTGTGGACCGTCATCGAGGATGGCGCCGATCCGCAAGAGGAGATGATGGCGCTGGACGCCTTGTGCAGCGCGGTGCCACCAGAGATGATTCCGACGATCGCCAAGAAGGAGATGGCAAAGGAGTCCTGGGACACGATCGCGACCTTGAGGGTCGGAGATGATCGAGTGAAGAAGTCAACGGCGCAGCAGCTTCGCCGAAAGTTCGATCTCGCCGTATTCGAGGACGGCGAGACAGTCGAGGACTTCGCGCTACGCCTGAACAACATGGCGGCACAACTCGCCACCATGGATGAAAAAGTGGAGGAAGCCAAGGTTGTCGCAAAGATACTCCGAAGCCTGCCACCCCGGTTCAAGCAGATCGCCATTGCGATTAAGACATTGCTCGATATTTCGACCATGTCTGTCGCCGATCTCACCGGGCGTTTGAAAGAGGCCGAGGAGGCGTTCGAAGAAGCGCCGGCGTCATTACAACATGAGGGAAAGCTGTACCTCACGGAAGAGGAGTGGGACGCGCGACGGAAGAAGCGCGAGACGGAGAACCACTCCGGCGGCGGTGCAAGCGGTGGCAGAGGCAGAGCAGGACGGCGCGGAGGAGGAAGACGAGGACGCGGGCGCGCACGCGGAGACTCATCACCAGGTGGGCAGTCAAAACCCACTGGGGACGAGTGCCGGCGTTGCGAGAAGATGGGTCACTGGGCTCGCGAATGCCGATCCAGGCCCAAACAGGAGCAAGCCCATACCGTCCAAGATGAGGCAGAAGCCTCGCTCCTACTCGCGAAAATCTCGTCCATTTCCCCGCCGCCGAAATCTGAAGTGCAATCTTCCGATGGAGCCCCGGCGACCTCACCACTGACTGATGTTCCACTCTCGCAGTCTGTTTCGGTCGGGTTGGGAGCGGAACAGAGGCATGGCGGCTCCGAATCAGAGGCGACGACACACACCCAGATCGAGATCTGGGAGCAGCAAGTGTTCACTCAACTCGGAGAAGAGAAGAATCGGGAGGCGGAGTCCTGGGTCCTGGACACTGGCGCGACGAATCACATGTCCGGATCAAGGACCGCATTCTCGAGGATGGACACGGCGGTACTCGGCACCGTGCGGTTCGGCGATGACTCCGTGGCGCAGATAGAAGGCCGGGGGACCATCACTTTCTCCTGCAAGAACGGCGAGCTCCGATCGTTCCCTGGTGTCTATTTCATCCCTCGACTAACTACGAACATTGTAAGTGTAGGACAGCTCGATGAAAGGGGCTACAAGATTGACATCAAAGACGGAGTGATGCAGATCAGGGAACCCGATGGAAGGCTGCTGGCAATGGTGAAGCGGGCGGCCAACAGACTGTACACTCTCCACGTCAAGATAGCAGAGACAAGATGCTTGGCGGTGTGCAGTCGCGGCGACGAGGTGGCGTGGCGCTGGCACGAGCGGTTCGGGCACGTCAACATGGCAGCGCTCCGGAAGCTAGCTCGGGAGGAGTTGGTACGCGGCTTGCCTGTTATAGGGCAGGTAGAGGAGCTGTGCGAGGCGTGCCAGGCCGGCAAGCAGCGGCGAAACCCGTTCCCGGCTCAGGCAGAATTTCGGGCAAAGCAGTGCCTTGAGCTGGTACACGGTGACCTGTGCGGCCCAATTGCGCCGGCAACACCAAGGGAAACAAGTACTTCTTGCTCCTGGTGGACGATCTCAGCAGATACATGTGGCTAGCCGTGATTCCTTCAAAGGATCGTGCAGCGGCCGAAATCAAGGAGATCCAAGCTCGAGCGGAAGGCGAGTCCGGGCTCAAGCTGAAGGCGCTCCGCACTGATTGGGGCGGTGAATTCACCGCAGCCGAGTTCGCGGAGTACTGCGCAGCCGAAGGAGTCCATCGCCAACACACCGCGCCGTACAGCCCACAACAGAATGGCGTCGTCGAGCGTCGAAACGGCACGGTGATGGCGACGGCGAGAAGCATGCTCAAGGCGAAAGGATTGCCCGGATGGTTCTGGGGCGAGGCGGTAAGCACTGCAGTATATGTGCTCAACAGGTGCCCGACGAAGAGCGTGGACAGCATGACTCCATTTGAGGCGTGGCACGGGAAGAAGCCGGCGGTTCATCACCTCAAGACGTTCGGATGCATCGTGTACGTCCGCAACACGACGCCGCATCTGAAGAAACTCGAAGATCGGGGGCGCAAGATGATCTTCGTCGGCTACGAGCGCGGCTCCAAGGCCTACCGTGCTTACGATCCTGTCACGAAGCGTGTCCATGTGACACGCGACGTGGCGTTCGACGAGCAGGCCCAGTGGGACTGAGGTGCCAGCGGCGACGATGGAGAGCCGAGTGGCGGTGACGACGTCTTCACGATCGAATATGCCACCACGGACCAGGCGACTCCGACGGCTGTCGATACAGAAGAGGCGCCAGCACACCAGACTCCGGGGGGGCCTGACAACGTAGCAGAGCAACACGATGAGTTTGACGACGAGAACCTGGATGCGGACCATGACTACGACGCGAAACTGGTGGTCGGAGTCTACGTCGATGATCTTGTCATCACTGGAACGGACCGCGACGACCTCAGGGTGTTCAAGAACGAGATGGCGGCGGCATTCAAGATGAGCGACCTCGGCCTACTTCACTACTACCTCGGGATCGAGGTGAAGCAGAGCGCGAGCGGCATCTCGCTCAGTCAAGGAGCATACGCAGCGAAGATCTTGGAGAGAAGCGGCATGGCAGGATGCAATCCTTGCCAAACACCCATGGAGTCGCGGCTGAAACTAAGCAAGCAGAGCACGGAGTCACCGGTGGACGCTACAGCATACAGGAGTTTCATCGGGAGCTTAAGGTATCTGGTGAATACCCGCCCTGATCTTGCGTTCTCAGTCGGATATGTTAGCCGTTTTCTGGAGGAGCCAAAGGATCACCTTGCATTGCAGCGTTGAAACGGATTCTTCGTTATGTGGCGGGAACAAGCAACTGGGGGCTCTGGTTCGGCAGGAAGAAGGGAAATCAAGCACAGCTAACAGGTTTCAGCGATGCTGATTTTGCTGGAGACGTTGATGCTAGAAAGAGCACAACTGGAGTCATCTTCATGCTGGCGGAAAGCCCAATTTCATGGCAGTCGAAGAAGCAGCGGATTGTGGCGCAATCCAGCTGTGAATCGGAGTACATTGCTGCGGCAAATGCGACCTGCCAGGCGTTGTGGCTCGCTCAAGTGCTGGGAGAAATGCAGGGGTCCAAGCCGAGCGCTCCTCTGCTTAAAGTGGACAACAAGTCAGCCATCGCCCTGATCAAGAACCCGGTTCTCCATGAACAGAGTAGGCACATCGAGGTAAAGTACCATCTGGTCCGAAAATGCGAAGAAAAGGGTCTAATCAAGGTACAGTTCGTCAGGAGTGAAGAACAACTCAGTGATATCCTGACGAAGTCATTGGGCAGGGCAAAATTTCAAGAATTTCGCTCAAAGATCGGCATGATCAATGTGGCTGAAGGTGCACGACAAGGCTTAGGAGGAGATTGAAGGAAATAATCCTTGCATGCCACTAATTTAGCAAAACGTGCCACAAATCCCTGCCACTAATTTAGCAAACGTGCTAAATTAATCTTGCCACTAATTTAGCAAACGTGCTAAATTAATCTTGCCAGTAATTTAGCAAACGTGCTAAATTAATCTTGCCACTAATTTAGCAAACGTGCTAAATTAATCTTGCCAGTAATTTAGCACATGTGCAGTATTTTTTAGCATACCATGTATAGGTTAGTTACCTTGTGTGATCGGCCTGATTGAAGGCAGTCTTTTCTTTCCATTTTGTTCTCCATTTAGTTGTCTTTAAAAGCAGAGAATTATGCAATGAAAAGTAAGCCAAAAAGTTTTTGCAGCTTCAATTCGTGTGAGTAATCTTGTAGCTTAGCTGTGAATCTCGTCGGCAATGTGCGCGTTGAATCTTCGGCGAGGTTCTAACATGTGTGGCATCGAGACCTGGAACTTGGCTGGACTTCGGTGCTCTGTGCTTCCAATGACGACATTTCAAGGGCCATTTGCCAGTGGACAGATCTCCAGAAGCTAAGCTTCACTTGTTTGTCCTTCTCTAGCATCGATACAGCCCTATCCGAGGTTGCTCATCATTGCAAGAGCCTAGTTTCTCTTGAGTTCATGGCTTATGTTTTATACAGCAGAGAGCGAGAAGTACAGTGAAGATTACCGGTCTATAGGTCTTGTGAATGAATGGATGCTTTTTGAAGAAAAAAAAATAGAAGATTTGCTGAAGAGTTGTGGAAAATTGGAGGAGCTGTGCTTGTACAGTTGCCGATCTTGGGACTCTTATGAGTCGGATCTCATTTGCTTATTAATTGATAAGAAGATACTGGAATGTGCTGCCCACACAGAGATGGTCATATCCGAGCATGATAGAGGTAAAAGAACCTACATGGCATGCTGAAAATATATTGTAATGTAATTAGCTAGTTGTGCAGGGATACGCTGATGAGGCAAAAACTTCATTGTCCATTTCTAGATTTACAATTGCTGCCAGAAATGCAGCAGTAAATCATTTATGATTGTCAGGGTACAAGTGGTATTTTCCTGTTTGATTTCTGTGTTCTGGGATTTTTAGTTGTCGTTTTATGTCTCGGGAGTGTGTAGGGAACTTAAATGAATCTTTGTTTTGCCTTGAATAAGCTCCACAAAAATATTTTTGATGGAGAAATTATGTTATACTTGTAAGAATGGTAAAAGATTATGTTGATTGAAATATTATTAACAAGAACATGATGAGTGATGAACTCTTTTGTTTGTTCTTCATGCTAAAAGAATGACAACTTTTACAATTTTCTTTTTTTTTTTTTTTTTTTTTGAGACAAAGGAAAACACATGTGATTAAAAACTATGAACGTTCTAATACATATAATGATGGGGATATCGAGTCAGCTTCTTTTTGTTTTGAGTCTGAGTCTATATTTTCGTTTATTTAGTAGTCTTGTGTTTGTTTTACTCTTCTATTTTATTTTAATCTCACAGCGATTAGGAGAAGAAACTGAATAAATTGTAAGTCTATTTAAAAACTCCACTGTTTTCAATAAAAATAGACCTTAATTTTGAGAAAATTGTTTTCGGATTTTTCCTGGGCGTGCCGCTTATGGCAGGGTGTGAAAACCCTACCTGTGAAGTCAAGATCGAGAAATGTGCGACGTGAGGTTAAAATCGAGAAGTGTGCGGCGTGAAGTGGCGTAAGATCCGGGAAGGTGAAAAACTTTTTCATTTATCCATTAGGTAATGTTTAGTTATTTCTTTCATCTCTCATTTTTTTTTCCAAAATTCTTAAACTCTTTTTTTCGTTTCACATCAATTTGATATTAGAGCATGGTTAGAAAAAAATAATAAGATGAAATTAAATTATTATATAAGCTTCTTATGAAAAAAATTCTCGGTGTGAAATTGATACAATTTTGTTAAACAATTTATTTGAGTGTTGAAATGAATTGGTAATCCCGGTGAGGAGCCGGTACAATTTATTGTTTCTTTCACTTTTTTTCCATCTCTTTTGTCAAAATTTCATAAAAAATACAAATCCTCACCTCTTTTATCTCCTCCCACGTATTAAAATCTCAACCACCAATCTTCCTTTTAGCTGGAAAAAACTCAAATCTCTCCACAACAACATCCTCAACAGTCAAAATCATCAACGATCTCCTCCACAACAACCTCCTCAGTAGCCAAAAATCTTAACAACATTTCCAGCAATATCTCCAACAAGATCAACAAAAACAACAGCTTCATATTCAGATTTAGTATCGATTGTTTCAGCATACTCGACGGGGTCGAGTCCTTCCCACCAGGCAAGAATGATGGAGACATCGAGTCAACTTTTTTTTGTTTTGATCCCGAGTGTGTATTTTCTTTTATTTAATAATCTTATATTTGTTTTACTCTTGTTATTTTAGTCCCACATTGACTGTGAGAGGGAACTTAATAAATTGTAAGTTTATTTAAAGATTTCATTGTTTTCAATAAAAATAGACCAAAATTTTGAGAAAAAATATTTTGAGATTTTTTCCTTGAGGGGTGTGCCTCCCATGGCAGGGTGTGAAGCCCTAATTATAAAGTCAAGATCAAGCGTACGGTGTGAAACGACGTGAGGTCAAGATTGAGAAGCGTGCGGAATGAAACGGCGTGAGATCTGGGAAGGTTGAAGGCCTTGTCATTTATTCATTGAATAATCATTATATATTTTCTATCATCTCTCATCTTTTTCTAAAGTCCTTAGACCCTCCTCTTTTGTTTCACATCATATAATTTGGACAACTAAACATGGGTGAAGAGCATGTTTCAGCAAATTTCAGTTCAGATTTGCAGCACCTCGCATCTCAAGTCTCGATGGTACTCTATTTTAGCAGATTTTAGTTACTTGCAACTTTGGACAATATACTTTCGTTTACCATGAAGTTACCAGTTTACACATCTCCACCATTTTTGATGCTGGAAGAGATCACCCGGAGCAGAAGCAAAATCATCAAAATAATCTGAACTGTCGACATCACGCTTTTGGCCTATCGACAGGCTTTTCCAAAAGTTATGGGGTTTACAGTATATTTATGACTGTCGTCAACAATTGTCGACAGTCCTATTGAATATTTGCTGATTTCTGAGTTTATTGATTTTTTTCCTTTATTTTGAATTTAGAGTACCTAGATAGATTAGAACTCTTTTAATTCTTTTTGTTTTCTTTTAGGAATAGATTATAGTTTTCTAGTAAGAGTAGTACTCTGTTGTAAGCCTATAAAAAGGCAATGTATTCTTTATTTGATACTCAATAATTAATCAAGTTTTAATCAATTAAATTGAGATTTTCTCTTCAATTACTGGTGAATTCGAATTGTTCTCTTGGCTCGTGAATTCGGGTTGCTTGCTCGTGGATTCGAGTAATATCCCTACCTGAAAATGTAGCATGTGTCGTTCGCTTTCCTGCTCCGCGTCAATTGGTATTAGAGCTTTGATAACTTTTTGACGATGGCAGGAGACGACGATAGATTGCAAGGCCTTTCAATAAGGATAGCCATTGCTGAAAGGAGGAACAACACCATCAAATTTACCTTATATCATATGGCCTAAGCAATCGAAAGGATATCTCTCGAGATTAAGGATCGAAATCTAATCGATGGTATGTACCGAAGAGAACATGATCGTCAATCGATACAACCACCACCACATCGACTACCACCACATCATCTACCATCATGGTCTCTTTACAACATCCTCAATTTAATGAATTTTTCTACGAGAAGGGATTGCACAATCCCATCTATCAATATGATAATTTCGAAGATGATTGTGAAGATGAAAGGATGGTCTATAGAAGGCGTAGGAGGTTCGTTAATCCTAATCCTGATGGGAGAAGCAGGTTTTCTAACCCTAATAGGAGGACAGATTTTCTAATTCTTTCGTGGCAAAGGATGAGGATACTCAATTCTTGATAAATTTAGGATCGATTCCTTCTTTTGATGGCAATTTTGGTATTGAATCATCCTTGGATTGATAAAGTTGATAAGCTACTTGACATGACGTGTATTCCTATTGGAGATCATGTTGAGTTTGCGGCTTCCAAACTTAAAGGAAGAGTAGCAGTATGGTGAAATCAATTTCAAAACGTCCATATGTATCAAGACAAGCCACCTATAAGAACTTGAAAATGGATGAAATGGCTTTTACCAGCTCATAGCCTTATTTTGGAGGCAAAAGAGATAGAGATTTGACATCCACCTGACATGAGATCTTATCGATCAAATAAGACAGCAGAACAACATCATCAACTATCAATTGAAGAGTCGTCAATTCAAGAAGATTCATCATTGATTGACCGCCTACAACCAGCAATCTGCCTATTCCACCACCCCTAGTCCAAAAAAAAATGGAACCAAAATTCATATGCAACCGAGGCAAGTTTTCAGTGGAATCAAAAGAAACCACGCAGGGATTTGTTTTATTTGACAAAGGCGAAGTCGCCTCATCCACTGAAATTCCCGAGGAGGTAGACCAATCATTGGAGGAGTTCAAAGAAGTTGTTCATGCGAGCTTCCAGAATGATTACCACTCAAGAGAGACATTCAGCATCATGGTACATCAATTTATCATGATTTTGAATATAACAACATGATTCGTTGTTCAACAGATGTACAAGACGAGATTTGATTGAAGATTGAGAAATCTAATAAGAAGAATAAGATAACAGCTCACAAGAAGAGGCGAGAGAAACTCTTCTAGGAAGAAGATACGATGATGATGAAAGAATGCATCTCAACTTAAAGAGTCCCTACCAAGCCACTATATCCTGATAGAAACTCGAGGATGAGTTCTTTTGAAAAGAGAGGGATTGATGTGAGAAGAGATCACCCAGGAGCAGAAGCAAAACCATCAAAATAACCCAAACTATCGACGACATCCTTCTAGCCTGTCGACAGGCTTTTCCTGAAAGTTATGGGGTTTACAGTATGCTTATGATTGTTGACAGCATCCTTCAGCTGTCGATAATCCTATTGAGTAAACAATCCTATTGAGTATCTACTGATTTCTAAGTTTGTTTGGGATCTAATTGATTTTATTTTATTTTTTATTTTGAATTTAGATTACCTAGATAGATGATGACTCTTTTAATGTTTTTTGTTTTCTTTTAGGAATAGATTATAATTTCCTAATACAAGTAGTACTCTTTTATAAGCTCATAAAAAGGCCCTTATATTTTTTATTTGATATTCAACAATTAATCAAATTTTAATCAATTAAATTGAGATTTTCTTTCCAATTACTCGTGGATTCGAGTTGTTCTCTTTTGCCCGTAGATTGAGTCGCTTGCTCGTGGATTCGAGTAATATCTCTATCTGAAAAATTCTTCCGGTTCATTGACACTAGGACGAGATGTAGCCGGCGTTGTTCGTTTCCCCGCTCCGTCTCAGTTTTGAAAGCCAGGCGACATGAAGAACATAAACATAGATTCAATATTTTGCATTCATGTGCTAGTCAAGAAATTCAGAAGCAATACATATTTCTGACAAAGATTGGTCCTCTGACATAAAAAGGTAGAAGAACAAAACTGAAGGACAAAAAGATTTGTATACTGAATGGCTGCAGAGAATTGGAGGAGCTCTGCTTAGACAATTGCTATACATTTGATCCTGTAGAATTTGATGCCGAAGAGATCCTATCATATGCTGCGCAGATGCAAGTGTGACATACTTTGATAGGAGTCAAAAATATGTATTGTGTGTGGATCCATATGGTCATTTCTGTGGTAAATACTTAACAATGGCAAACGAACTATGCCAGATTTTTATCTGGTAATATTACAGAATACAGGTTATAGATGAATATATGGGTTATATGAGTTTTTCACTCTAAAAATACAGGTTACAGGTAAACATAAGGCTATTTTCTCAACAAAATGGAGGTTAAGAGCTGGAACAAAGAGTCAAATGTTTTCTGATCACTGATTTGGATTATGAAATTTATCCAATTTTTAATGCCCCAAATTCTTTTTTTTTTTTTTTTTGTCCCCATGTGTAAATGCTTAAAACAGGAACGTAAGAGACGAGAGTTGGAAACATAAGGTGGTCATGACTCTTGGGAATAATACCGGAATAAAGCAATGCATGAGCTGTCAAAGTCAGTAATCAATTAACCAACTACCTAAATCAGTCACATACTCAATGAGAGGTGCTAGCACTTCCTCTATAAAATCCAGTTCAGTCCTCTTGAATTTATCAAGCAAAAAAAAATAATTGAAAGTTAAAGGAAATGGGAAAATTTACCAAGTGACTGCCTTGTTTATGTGTTCAGTAAGGTGACTCTTGAAGACAAGACTCTTGATGTCCCCTTTGTTTGCAAGTCATGGCACAGGGCACTTCAAGTTCCCCTATGCTGGAAAGTCATCAACTTTTATCCTCTGTATGCGAAGCCTTGGGACTCATTTCCTGAGAGGTTCAAGCACGAATACTGCCTTCGCAGTTCTCGCTCCCGGCCTTTATCAAGCTTGTGGTCACTGGGAACCAGGGGTTTGCTGAGGAGATCATTTCGTATGATATCGGATCAACATGTGAGGATACTTTCTTTGTTTCTATTCAGTAAGTTAGAAAAGTTATAGTCTCATCAAGATTTATTTATTTTTTGTTTGCTGAGGAGATCATTTTGTAAGACAGTGTAGCTACATGGACATGGGAGGATATTCTCTATGTTTCTATTCGGTGAGTTAGAAAAGTTATAAGGTCTCATCAAATTTATTTATTTATTGTTTGCTCACTTAGTTGTTTATAACTGTCTATGTTCAGGCTGCAGATGTCCATTACTGAAAATCCTTGTCCTCCCTAAACTTGACTATGACAAAGCTCAATTCTCGACATTAGCTTGCAAATTGAAGAATTTAAAGAGGCTTTACATGGGCAACAACCGTTTTCCAATTGAAGAAGTCCTCCCGATAATCTACAACAGTTGCATCAACAGTAGCGGGCTTCAGTTGCTTGATTCTGCTGGTGATCACCAGACTCAGGCATTGCAACTTCTGGCAATGCTACCAATCTGACTTACCTTTGTTTTATTAGAGGCATGGTTTCACTGAAAAAGGAAGAGCCAGATCTTGGAGGGCTGCAAGAGGCTGGAGGAGCTCCACGTGAGGAATGTGATGAGCTCAGTAGTTGATCTGGAGGTTATTATGAAGGCATCCAATATCAGAACTTTCAAGTTCGGTAACACAAAGTCACCACCAGAGGACAAGAATGAGTGTCCGTATCAGAGATTGGAGTGTGGCAGCGTTGCTTGGGCGCTATTACAACACTTATGCCAACTTCATGAAATCTGTCAATGATTTAGTGGATGAATTGGAAGATGATAGTAGTGATGATCCAGGTGCTTTTTAGCTTATCTGAGGACAGTATCACACAGTTACTGTCTTTTGTTCCTTCAGCTCTGCCAAAATTGTCTTTCTAACTTCTGAGCTCTGAATTGTTTGTGAACTTTTATTAGAGTTGAACTAGATAACGGCATTTGATGGATGTATCATTAAGTCAGAATCCATCTTTTCTATGTCAGTTTCTCTTACTTTTGTTGCATCAACACCTAATTTGCTTGTGATATTAAATTGCAGAGATGCTGCATCTTCTTATTTTTTTGTTCAATAAAAGAGAGTGCCTTAAGTAGCTAATTATCTTCTGTTACTGAGAGTTTCCATGAAATCTATTTACAGTCTAATTTGGATCAGATAAGGAGGTTATATTTAATTTAAAATACATAAATGAGAATAGTTCTGATAATATGATATCCTTACAAATTCAGTTCTCACACTTCTCACACTTCTGATATATATAGTTAAAGTTTTAATATTGGAGCAAAAAATATTTATTACATAGTTATGTTCCTCACTTTTACTTGTTTCAACTCATATTATTGAAGGTATTGAACCTTCAGCCAGTATGCTTTCAATAGAAGGCTGAAGAGCCAGCAGTAACAGCAAAATACTAACAACTCAAATTAAAGATGCTTGGCATGGGAATTCAAATATAACCCCAAAAAGTTTTGGGACACAAGAAGCTTGGAAAGATACAAAATAAGACCATGCGTAAGTGAGCAAAATGAAGCAACCAATCAACCAATGAACCAACAACCTAAATTAATCAAATTGTAAATTAGAGGTCCTGGTTGATTTTATCAGGCAAAAAGAGAAGGAAAATGAAAGGTGATGGGAAGTGACTGCATTATCTTTGCCTTAGTGGCATGCCAGGCCTGTTTGATTTGCTGCAAGTGAGAGGAAAATGTGTAAGTGAAAAATGAGGAGGAAAAGGTAAGAAAATAATAAGAAATTGATATTTTTACAAATAAGTTTTTCGGTATTTGGTTGTAATGTGGAAGTATAAGTAAAAAAAGTATAATGTCTTTTCTGATATTTGGTTAGTAATGCGAAAGTGGAAGTAAAAAAGTTGATCACAAAGTTAACTTTAAAATAATATTAAAACAAAACTTAATTATGAAGATTTTTTTTTACAGTACTTAGACTGTAAGTGGGATTTAAATGACCATAAAATTAACTGAATTGAGTTACAATTTATTACAAGTGAGATTTACATGACCACAAAATTAACTGTAGCACCCTACAATGGGAAAATGGTAGTGTAAAAAAGATGTGTAAAGGAAAAAAGAGAAAGAAAAATAGTCCTTTCCCAGCTCCAAACAAACACTGGAAGTAGGAAATGAGTTTTCTCACTTTTGTTTTTCCCCACTTCCACCCCAAACCAAACACGCTAACTGAAAAAGGAAGGATTGACTTTGATCTTGGAAGGTTGAAAGTTGTTTTCTCTGCTTACGTAATTAGGTTGAAAGATGTTTTCTCTGCTTACATAATCTCATAACTTTCTGTTAATTTCAGCACATACACGGAAACAAATCGACAGTAGGTGTAACTCAATCCAATCACATATATTCAACATATGCACTCAGTTCAAACAACATACTCTGCCAACGAGAGAGGTTGCATAAGTGTACCAAACATATTTATTCAACCAAACACAGATAGTTCAAACACTTATTCAGTAGTGAGGGTGGTCACATATATTCTCTGCATGCACAGTTCAAACAGAAATATTCAGACCGAGCATGTGAGCAAGATGGAGTGTTACATATAACGCGTGCACACACATAGAGAGAGACTTGGCTAAATCCAGAAGGATTTGAGCATGAATCCTTCCCACTAAATTTTATTCTTACGAAATTCAAATATAAGATTCGCTCCATTGAAATTGATCTACATTATTTAAACTAACTAAAAATAAAAAAATCAAATGTTCTGAATAATTTTTACTTATACATCAAGTAGGTACAAAATTAACGGCTGAAAGTAACATATTGCTTAGATCTATGACTTTAGACATGCAAATTCATGATTCGACCGTTTAATCATGATCTAAATATTTAAAAATCCTCACACACCAATTTTTTTTAGGTTTACACTGTTAAACTAACCAACTCATTATTTCAGTCATTCATTTTACGCCTACTTGATGAATAAGTCATTGATTTTTAGTTTATAGTTACTGTAAATAATGTAGATCAACTGCAATAGTGTGGATCTTTTATTTGAATGTTGTGACATTGAATTTGAGTGGAGAAAATTCATGCTCAAATCTTTTCAATGGATCCAAGTCTCTCTCACTCTTTATATATATAATCCTTTTATGGACATTTAGCCTTAATGATGTAAACATTAGGACTGACATGTTTTGTGTGGTAGTAAGCAACGTACATGACTCATGGAATTAGTTGGAGTGCGCTAAGTGGTTTCGGATACCCAGGTGGTTTCTATACACACATACATATATATATATTTGATTTCCTAAGAACGGTTCTCAAGAATTTTTATAAGAACTTTATGTGGGTCATCGGATCTGATAGATAAAATCAAATAAAACTAGATCTCCATCAGATTTTACAGCCCACATGAAAGTTCTCAAAGAAATCGTGAGAACCGTTCTTAGGGGGATCAGATCCATATGTGTGTGTGTGTATAGACTATGTTACATCCAGAAGGATTTGGACATGAATTTTTCCACTCAAATTCAATCCTGCAGCATTCAAATATAAGATTCACTCCATTGAAGATGATATACACTGTTTAAAGTAATTAAAAATCAAAAATCAAATATTTTAAATACTTTTTGCGTATCCATCAAGTAGGCGCAAAAAATGAACGGCCGAAAGTAGCATAATACATAGATCTATGACTTTAGACATACGAATCTTCGATCCAACTATTTGATTATGGTCTAAACATTTAACAAAATCATGTACGATTTTTGTTACGTTTCAAATATTATACACCGTTAAACTAACCAGCTCATTATTAAGGCTGTTCATTTTGCGCCTACTTGATAAGTAAGCAAAAAACATTTAAAACATTTAATTTTTAATTTTAATTACTTTAAATAATATAGATCAACTTCAATGGAGTGGATCTTGTATTTGAATGTTGTGGGATTGAATTTGAGTGAGAATGATTCATGCTCAAATCCTCCCCAATCCTACTCTCTCTCTCTCTCTCTACACACAAACACTTAGTTCAGAATGCCTTGCAACTTAAACCGCTGCTACATCACAAACTCCCAATAAAAGATTGTAAAAGCTAGCCAAGCCATTCAACATTCCAAACAAAAAGAAAACAAAACAAGTGTCTCATCCTTCTCTCAACTGAGACAACTATCTCCAAAAGATTACATAATCACTAGTTCCAACAACATCAAGGCCCTTCAAACTTAAGGTGATGAAGGTGGAGGAAAGGGAAAACCAGACATATGGAAAGGGGGCAAGTGAGGTGCGGTGGATATTTTCCTCACAAACAAATTGGACGCTCTCGATTTGATCTGTCAAAACATAGAAAAAGAAGCACCTTTAGGTTAGGAGCACCAGCGTAGTGTGGCTTAAGACCCTTAGCATGATAATAAGTGTTTGCTTGAAGAGAATAAAATAGTTAGTGTATATAGTACTTTAGAGATTCTCAGAAGCAACCCTCTCACTGGAGAAGATGGTAGGATATTTGTACCTGATGATGAGCTGGCTCGTGAGTGTGTCTTCAAAATCTATATAACTACATTAATTGTGTGTTTTGATTGAGAGGAATCTCATTCAGAGATTTTTCGCCCTTTTCTGTAACTATCCCCAACATTTTGAGTAGATCGCATTGCAATTATCGTGGTTGTGTAACAGAATCTATGGGTCGTGGATATAGATTGAATAGATTGGAGAATGAGTGAAGTCTCATTCTGTAGTTAAAGGGTAAGAGAAATCTCACTTGTGGAAGGAAAATGGGGAGGTCCCATTCCGAAGTAGGATCGTGACCCCTTATTTCGTAATCACTTGGCATTTATGAAATGTAATAATTGAGAATTAAAGGATTTAATGGACGGTGTCGAATTAAGCACAGTAGATGGGTATCTCGGACTCATACTGTGGAGTAACTTCATACATCGGGGCTAATCTTGCGAAATAATTGTTAAGTCCCATTCAATTCTGAAGGACATGTGTCACGATCTCGTCAGAGGTCAAAAAATGACTACAGATACCCCCTGCTCTCCCACTTACCAAGGGCATGGGAAGATAGGAAAGTGGAGCCGACTTTTATCTTTTTGGCCTCATTCTGATTTTGTCTTTTCTAGTCAGACTCGATCATGGCGTATCTCTTCATATCCCCTGCATTTAATGCAGAGCATGCATGGAGTGGATAATTGTCGCTTCACTTTGCTGACTCCCTCAGGATTCGTGCGACGTCTCGATTTGAATTCTAGGGTTATCATGAAGATGATGTCATCTCTTGCTTTATAAAAAAGGGGAAATTCCAGACATGGTTCCTTCCTCAACAAACCCAAGCCTTTCAATATTTTCCAATTTTCTTCATCTTTCTGCCTTTGCAACTGACAAGATTCTTTTTTTTCTTCTCATACAAATTTCCTGCCCTTATGGTGAAAACCAGAACATACGCCGCTGGTGAGAAAGAAGTAAGTGTTCTCCATTGAAAGTCAATAAGGGAAAACTTACAAAATATCAAGGAGAAAATTACAAGTAATTAAAAGAAAAAATTACAAGTAGTTCTCCTCTGAGATTTCTGGGGAAGTGTGCTGGTAGAAGTCTGATCAGCGTGTGACCACTTTGTCTCGTTGACGATGTGAGCGATCGATTTTTGAATGTTACTGCTTGAGAATTCCTTCTCGCCTGGTTCCGGAGATTCCTAGAAAAAAGAAGGTCTTGAAGTATCAACACTTTGGACTTAGAGAAGTAATTTTCTGGAGCTTCTAGGAAACAAAGAAAAGTTAGCCTTGTTAGCTATCTTGAAGCCATTCTGCCTTTCCTGTTCTGCTCTCTTTGATTGCCTGCCTCTCTTGATCTCCTCCACTGAGCTCACTCTCAAATGAGCTATTTATAGGCTATGGAGGGGTGTAACAGCCCCTAGAATTCAGCCATGATTGATAACAGTCAGCTAGCCTCGCGCCGAAGGCTGTTTTGAGCTTCTGCTTTATCCCTCGGGGTGTGTTGAATTGGTCATCAACTTGTCCGCGGCTTGTTTTTTGTAGATGTCAACAAGTTGGACATCGTTCTGACCAGCTAAAAAGTTGTATGTGAGTCTTTTTTAATGCGTCAACAAAACTCCCTTTAAAGTTTTTTTTAAATCTGTAATGGGATGGTTCGGATCTTGAAATACTTTGAATTGCTTCGATTGGTAATCAAAGATATGTGGGTGTGAGCTTCGCTTTGATGGATGAGCTCAGATTCGCCTTTAGGACTAAATTTTAGTCCTACTTCTAGACTGGAATAGTCTCGCCTTGGGCTGAAATAGGCTTGCCTCTAGGTAGCTTCGCCTTTGATAAAAGGCTCACATTAAGGCTGGAATAGGCTCGCCTCTGGGAGGAGCCTCGCCTCCGGGCTTCTTTAAGCAACCTTACTTCAAGCGAAGTTGGCTTGCCAGCGCCCTATTAGTGCTAGCCTCGCATGCGCTTTAAGAGTAGGCTCACCTCTGAGAGGAGCCTCACCTTCAGGTCAAAGGCTCGCCTCTTGGGGAGCCTCGCTTCTGGAGTACCTTCGGGCTCTTTTAAGCAACTTCGCTTTCAAGGCAAAGTTGGCTTGTCAGCGCCAAGTCAGGGTAGCCTCACATGCGTTTTGAGGGGGCGCTCCGTTCCCGAGGCCAAACGACCTCTCATGAGTTACGAGGGAGATTACTCCCTTTTTTTAGGCTTGCATAGCTTCTCATGCATTCACGAGGGAGATTATTCCCTTTTCTGAGGCTAAGCTCTCAAATGTTTTAGCCTCACCTGCGCTTCAAAATTTGAATCGGCAGCAGCGAGGTTAGACCATGGGGCCTATAAATAAGACCTTTATAGTTCTTCTAGAGAAATATTTTTTCTTCAGTGAGTCTTCCATAGAAACCTTATCTTCCCTCCTTGCTGTCTTTTGAAAACACGAGGGTTTTCACCCTCTTCATCTCTCCAAAACCGAGGTCCATGTCCAGGCTAAGACCCTGAGGAAATTTTTTGCTCCGGTCATTACTAGACCCATCGTCGGTGAGCACTACTGCTTCTGCGATCTCACCATTTTTTGGTGATCTTTAGGGAGTTATCTCCCTCATTTTTAGCTTTAACAACTAAATTTAGGGATTAGATTCCCTAAATCCTTTGTTTTCTGGTGGAATTTGGAGGAAACCTTTTAGCTTCTTGAAGAAGCTGGTGCTTGCCTGATTAGGCGAAGATGTTCTTCTAGGCGAAACTTATGCCTTGGCCTTTCTAAGACGAGGATAGCCTTGCCATATAGGCGAGGCTGTGCCTTGGCCTTCTCTAGGTGTGGCTAGCCATGCTATATAGGCGAGGCTATGCCTTGTCCCTTTTAAGGCAAGTCAAGCCTTACCATTTTAGTGAGGCTAGGACTTAGCCTTTTTTAGACCATTTTAGCCTTGCCATGCAGGTGAGACTAGGACTTGACTTTTTTAAGGTTAGTCCAACCTTGCATTTAGGTGAGGCTAAGACTTTACCCTCTCTTGGCAAGCCTAGTCTTGCCATATAGGCGAGGTTAGGACTTGGCTTTTTTAAGGCTAGTCTAACCTTGTCGTTTAGGCGAGGTTAAGACTTGGCCTTTTCTACGCCAGTCTAGCTTTGCCATATAGGCGAGGCTAACATTGACCTTTCTTCAAGGCATAAGTGCCTTTCAAACTCTCGATCATTTCGTCTCTGTATACTTTGAAGTTTAACCTCAAAGCAGACTTAGTTCTGCGTGTGGAGCGAGACTGATTCTGAATCAGTTCCATTCAGGGAGCGAGGCTCTGACTTAACATTTTATTTTTACTCAATGCTAACCCACTTATATTTTTTCCTTTGTTTTACAGTGCATTTTACTCCCGATTCATTCAGCAATCTCCTTGACTCGACGATGAAGGAGAACAGGAGAATGCATCTTCATTTTCAAGTCCAGACTTTAATTATCAGTAGGAAGAATATACTGGAGTAGCCGACACTAATTTTAGGAGGAGACCAACGGTTTTTTATCCAAGATAACTCACTTACTTGCAGACTTGTGCTGTTGAGCTCAACGTATATGAGGAACTATGTCATTGTTTTCGCTAATATCTCACCTTTGCTGGGTCTGCATAAGATAGTTGAAGGTCACAGGAAAGGGGGTGTCACCAGTAAGGTCTCAGATCCTCCATTCGCCAATCTTGTTCAAAGAAGTGACAGTGGCGAAAAACCCATGCTCATTGGATGACTTTTTGGTGGAAAAATCTTCCATTAAGTGAAGGATTACGGCCTTGTGAGGGAGGCCTTTCGTGTTCAGTTGGTATGGTAGACTCAATATGTTTCACTGCATTTTGACTTCAATGACCCCATTTTGAAGAGCGAAAGTAGACCTATTATTCTGGATGTAGAGCAATAAATTGCTGCTTTTACAGTATAAATTGTATGAGAGACAATCTAGATGTATCATCGATGTATCTTCCTTTTTTAATCAATAAATATTTGCCTTTGACTCATTTTCTCCTCTCCATATCTTCCTCCGTGTGCTCATGTAGTTACCCATAGGTAATATAAATCTCCCGTTAAGGAGAACGTGGTAAGCAAGTTCTTCTGAAAGAACTAAAACAGGTGAAAATTCACCAAGTTGAATTTTCGAAGAAATTACAAATGTGACTGAAATATTCAGATGTTAAGAACATGATAAAGTTAGTCAGATATAAGAGTCTACTTGGGATTAAAAGAGGGTAGATTTAGGAATCCGTAAGAAAGCACTAAATCTGAAAAGATTAAATCTAGTGATTCGTCAGTTTAGAGGTGATAAACTGGACATAACTGATTAGAAATCATCAGATATGAAATTTTGTTATTCAGAGGTGACGAACTGGACATAACGACAAAGAAAGATAAAATTTAGACAATCATCGGTTCAGAGGTGATGAACTGAGCATAACCGATAAATTACCAAATAAGAAATGTTTACTGTTCAGATGGGGAAAACTAGACATAACAGTAAACAAAAAGTGAGACTTGGCTATCTGTCGGTTCAGAGGCGATTAACTGAACATGATCGATTGAGAAATCACCAAGCTCAAAATTTTATCCTTCAGAGGTGATAAACTGGACATGATGACAAAATAAAGGTGAACCCGGTTTTAAGGACCCGTCTATTCAAAGGTGATAAACTGAACATGACATACAAAGACACGCTATATTTCTGAGTCCGCTGCTAGAGGTAGTTGTATTAACTTAGCAGCTAGCCCACTAGGGATTGCAAAGGTGAATTGGATCTGGGCACTGGTCAGTTCAGAGGTAATATGAACATGATCAACTAAGAGACACCGGCTCAAAATTTGCTGTTCAGAGGTAGTCATATTAACATGACAGCAAGCACTCCCGGCCCTGACGGAGGAAAGGAGAACAAAATTATGAACTCATACGTTCAGAGGTGCTAAACTAGACAAGACAGTTTGAGTACTATAAAAGGGAGATCTAAGCATTCGTCAGTTCAGAGGTAATATGGACATAACTAATTGGGAGTTATTAGACTCAAAGCCTGCCATTCAGAGGTGGTGAACTGGACAAAATGATAAAGGAGCAGTCCTGCTGTACTGAAAGATGAGACTTGGCTATTTGTCGGTTCAGAGATAATATGAACATAATCGATTGAGAAATCACTAGGCTTAGAATTTCTACCGTTCAGAGGTGACAAGTTGGACATGACAGTAAAAGAAGTAGTTCCGCTGGGGAAAATAGGATTTAATTACTAATTTCGTGAGAAAATTGATATTTTCTTTGAAAATCATTTGGAAGAAATTATCAGAGGTATATTGTTAACGTGATAACCAGAAAAATCTATTGAGGACTTGAAAAGGAAAATAATAGACTTCGAGGGTCTACCAGAAACTCACTTGAGAGTTTGAAAATGAATCCCATAAGAGATTATACGTTAGAGGTAATCATTAACGTGGAAAAAAGAACTCCGTGGGGATTCAGAGAAAATCATTAGCGTAATAACCAAATCCCTCGCTGGGAATTTGAAAGTAGTTTTTGTCAAAAGTGATCATGACAACTTCTCCGCTCGTGGATTGTAAAAGCAACTTGTCAGATGTGTGATGTTAACTTGTCAATGATTCATTTACTATTAGAGGAGTTTGAACATAACAGCAACTTGAGTGGATTTCGATCTGCTGGAGTCTGGATGTAGATTTTATCCGCTGGAGAATATATCAGAGTCTCACTATCAGATGTTAATGTTAACTGTTGACATTCTGTAACGCCCCGATCCGGAGGGTACGGAGACGTTACTGTGACGTACATACGCAGGTCGGAAGTACCCTCACGTATATACGCTAAGCAACAATACATGCAAGTAAAAGAGTACGGAAGCACGTGGCAATATACATTCCAACATAAAGATTACAAAGTCATCACAGAGCGTGATATACTGATACATGTACATTATATCACAGCCAGATACAAAAGTAAAATTTCAATTTGTACAACAAAAGGTGCTCACGGGCTGAGAAGAAGATCCCCGAGCTAGCAGAAGGATTCAGGAACAGAAGGAGCTAGGGCAAATCAGCTTGTTCCAAGAAATAGGCTTTATCTTCAGTGGAGGGCTCCACTTCAATCCACGCTTCAGAACCTGAACATACAAATTCAAGGGAGTCAGGACCTCCCAAACAAATGATCAGGTTAAAGCCGAGTGGCATAAGAGATATGAGTAGGAGAGTTAATGTAGTATCATGAATAATCAGCCAGCAAGTAAAGGAAGCATAACGAGTTAAAGTTGGGAAGACATTGTACTAGCTTAGGCTACGACCTCATGAGACTAGTACCTCGAGGGAATAATCTAAACAAGAAAACCCTCATCTATATACCTTTATCTCATGTCATCGTAATCCAAGCGCATACAACATCCACAATTAGCGTCTTTTATTATTATTACTTGTCTTACTCTGATGTCTAGCTATGTGAACTAGCGTCCCAGCACACATAGATCCACATCCGAGTAAGCAAGGTTGTTATTGGAAACTAGCGGGGGTATCAACGAACAATGTTTACAGTGGGTCCCGTGCATACCCGGGACCACGGCCCAGGATTGTTCCGTTGCTGGTGGACGGAACCTGCCGCAAGGCGTACAGTAGGGTCTTATAGGATGCCCTTGTCAAGATGGTTCCAAGAAGGAGGGAGCCAGCGCTCCCCTCGGTCGCCTGGAGGCCCTCAGGTCAAACCGGAAAATGTAGTTGCACAACATACCTAAAATCACTGTAAACACGAACATATATTGATAGCCGCATGTTTCCCCCGACCCGATGTAAGTTGTCTCATTTTATGAGTTATTAGGTAATTATCCGATTTCGGGAATGAGCAGGAGCAAGTCCGGAATATTATGAAGACAGGAGTATCAGGAGTACAATGTGTACTATCACGTAATTCAAGTTTGTAAAACAAGATGCCGGTTACCATTCCCGTTATCGTGATAATTAAAAGAGTCAAGTGTGTCATGCCTGGTGTCAAGAGATAGCATGACAAGAGGAGATATTCGTCAAGTGACAAGTCATGTAATAACAATATATATAATACAAGTCCCGAGGATAAGGTCCATATTCAAGGAAGTGATTAACCGCAGCAGACAGCCAAGTTAGTCGACTAGGAGAGGCAAGTAGTCGACTTATGAAGGGTTAGTCGACTATAGAGGAAGGCCAAGTCGACTAATAAGGCCGCGTCTCATAGGGCCGCGTCTTCAGGAAGAAGTTAGTCGACTAGGAAAAAGGGGTAGTCGACTAATAAGGTCGCGTTTTCAGAAAAAGGGCGCGTCTTCAAAAAAAGTTAGTCGACTAGGAAAAAGGGGTAGTCGACTAATAAGGTCGCGTTTTTAGAAAAAGGGCGCGTTTCAAATAAGCTAGTCGACTTGAGGTAAGGGAGTAGTCGACTAATAAAGGATTCAAGTCGACTAATGACTGGGTCAAGTCGACTAACAGAGCGCAAACAGAGAGCAGAACCTGACTTTTGAGGGTTGCGTTTGTTGATAAAAATACAAGTATGAAAATAGTTATCCATGTCTTGGCGAGTAAAGTTACTCGCCTAAAATGTTCCTTTGATGCGTCCGACGAAGAAAAGCTCGGCCCCAATCCAAAAGGAGGGTACCGGCCCAGAGTCTTGCCGATGATGACGAGGAGCACGGCCCCCAATCCAAAGGAGGTGGCCGGCCTTAAAAGAGAAGGAGAGAGGTTGATGGTGTAAGTATAGTTCAATTTGACAAAATGGGATTTTGCAAACGATGTTTCGGGGGACGAATCTATAGTTCGTCGGAAAGAGGATGACGAGGAGGTGAAGATGGTATGCTTGGTGGTGGCTACGGTGGTGCAGGTGGTGGTGGAGATGGTGGTGAAGTTTGATGGAGAGGATGGATTTCTTTGATGTTTCTTGGTGAAAAGAGGTTGAAGAAGATGGTGTAGTTGTTGGAAATGGAGGAGGAGATGGAGGGGAAGAAGGTGGAAGAGTTGGTGGAGTTATTGGTGGTGAAAAGATGGAGAAAATGGGTTGTGATGGCCAGCCAAGAAGCTTGGGCTGCTGTTTTTGGTGGCTCCTGCTGGCTGCAAATGAAGGAGGAGAAGAGAAAGTGAAGGAGAGAGAAGATGGGAGTGTATATATATAAAGGGGGGAAATAATATAATAATGTGCTATCTCCACTTTATGAATGAAACTTGGCGTTTCCTTCCAAAGAATGTCGCGTCCCCAAGACAATCAAAGCTGCGTCTAGGCAAATAAGGAGCCAAACGCGGAAATCAAGGTTGCGTCCAGTAGAAAACGCAAAAGCTGCGTTTAAAAGAAAAGACAAAAAGGCATGATTGATTTGACCTGAGTTGATTTAGCCCATAAGCATTAAATGCAGTATGGAGAGGATCACTGCATTTAATGATGAATCCAGTTGGCGAAACTTGCGTTTGAGGAAGGAGAGAGAAAATGGGAAAAAGAGAAAAGTGGAATATTTGGATAAATTCCCGGTATCTGGGAAAATACCGAAAACTCCGGAAAAGTCTAAAAATTTTAAGTATCTTGAAAGTTTTCCAAAAATTCTCAAAAATAATAATTATTATTTTAGGATTTTTAGTGAAATCGGTTTTCAGAAATTCAATTCCATTTTCAAAACAAAAACCCTGGAATCCACTGTGAACGGTGTCTACACGGAAAGGCTGGATTTTTGATAAAATCTAAAAATTCTCAAAAAAATCATTTAGATAGAAATCATGATTTTAAGGAATACTATGAAAGCCGTTTCTAGATTCTCAACTCCGTTTGTAAATTAAAAATCCGAGAGTCGGTCAGCGACACTGGTCGACACCGGTTTTGAAGATTTACAATTAAATTCTGAAAAATTTCAGAAAATCATGAAAAATCTAGAATATTAAAAAATAATATTTGAAACTGAAATCGGTCAAATTTGATTACCAAAAAGGTCAAATCATGCAGTACTGCTATATGAGTAAGAATTTAAATAACAGAAAATAAAATAAAATAAAATAATAATAAAAAAATACTCTCCAAAATCAGGATACATAACTGTGTACGTATACCGAGGATGGGGTGTTACACATTCTAAAAAGACAAGATTCCTAATTGGCCTGAACAATATCTAACTTGTTGACATTTAAAAAAGACAAGTGGCAGACAAGCCGACGACCAGTTCTTCACCCATCTCAAGGGGACGAATCAGCAACTTGAACTCTACAGATCAAGTGAAGTAGACAGTAAGCCAATATCATCCTTAAAAGCTCGCGAGAAGGCCCAAGCAGGTCCAGAGACACTAAGTTAGCTCAACACATAATCTCGCACGAGCCCACGAGATAGATCTCAAAACCAAAATTGCTTAGCATCGTAGGAAGCTCCTTCATAGCCTCGCTGCGAGCTAACTTACAGCTTCGCCTGAAAATGCTAAGTTAACTCCGCAGAAAGTTAGCTTCACTCGAAGCTCCACACAGCCGCGCAAAAGGTTGACAGGTAACTTCCCATAAGTTTTATCTAGCTCCGCTGAGAGCTCTCTTTTAGCTTCGCCAGAAGTTTCTCGCAGCTCCGCTATGAGCTCAACGCAATGACTCCGCTGCGATACCTTTATAGTCATTTTTGACTAATCAAATCTCGGGATGAAATCAAATCTCCAGATGAGATCATGTTGATTGAAACCAAACTTGGCAGTTGCCTGTCATGATCTTTTGACTCTCCCAATCAGGTAAGAAGATCAGGGGAGATCTCTCAATTAACTAAAAGGATCAAGGGAGTATCCCTCATTTAGCGGAGTGAATCAAGAGATTAGCGCTATATGCTATCCCTAGCTTCGCATAAGCTGTTTCTAACCTCGCGGCAAGGCTACTTTTTGATACAAAACAGATTGACTCAATCTATTTTCAGATTTTCAAGGCGATTATACCCATGTTTCCCTTATAAATAGCCTACCAAAGGCTCACAGGAGAAAGAGAACGAAGAGAGAGGGGAGACGGGCCAGGATAAAAGAGGAAATTAGAGATCTACTCTCTTCCTTCCAAGAATTCAGAGAATTGCTTCTCTAATCCTACAAGGATAAATTTAGGGTGCTAATACCCTAAGATCTTCCTCCTTCTAAAGGAATTTTCAGAACCAGGCGAGAAGGAATTCCCAAGTGGAGGCAGCTCGAGAAGCAGCAAGAGGGCTCTACCGATTCCCCGTTCTCCGATTCCCCGAACCAAGTGAGAAGGGAGTCCTACTAGGAGGCAGTTTGATCATCTGACTGATCGCATCGTCTAAGGGATAAAGTGATCGCGCGCTGATCAGATTCCTACGGCACATTTTCTCAGAAATCTCAGAGGAGATCTACAAGTAATTTTCTTTTCAATTACTTGTAATTTAGCTTCTTGACACTTTTTTATAAGTTTTGCCCTTTGCAAAATCAATGAAAAACATTAACATGATCCTAACGAGTACTTATCTAATCTGAAGTGAGGTGTTAACGTGATCAAGGATAGTAATTTTTTAGGAATTTGCTATTAACCGGCATCATGAGTGTGTCGCCATCAGGAGTTGCTAGGCGATAGGCCCCATTTGAGTAGACTGTTTCTATTACGAACGACCCTTCCCATTTGGGTTGAAATTTGTCTTTAGTTTGTGTGTCATAACCATGGGTCATCTAACGGCTAAAATCAAGTTTTCTTTCTGGAATACCCTCTCTTTAACTTTCTAATTGAAGGCTTTTATGATCCAAGCTTGATACAACTCAATGCGTTGTTGAACCTATAGTTATTTCTCGTCTAGGGCTTCGAGTTCTTGAAAGCATAACCGACCGTTATCTTCCTTAGTTATTTTGGTTGCTAAGGCAACCCATAGTGGCGACATCTGAATCTCTAGAGGTATGACTGCCTCACATCCGTATACTAAAGAAAAAGGCGTGTTGCCTGTTGGGGCTCGGACCGGAGTTCAGTAGGCCCAAAAACATTCACCGAGCTTCTCATTCTAATCTCATTTGCTTGATAAAATGAATTTCTTGAGTAGCTTAATAATTGTCTTGTTGAATGCTTTTGCTAAACAATTAACAGCAGGGTTATAAGCGGTTAAAGTCACATTCTGAATCCAGTACTTGTCGCAGAATCGATAGAACGATTGACTTACGAATTGGGGCCATTGTCGTGAATGATCCGTCTGGGGACACCAAATTGGTGGATGACATGATGTCTGATGAAGTTAACCACGTTGGTGGTTTTAACCTCAGCAAGCAAGACAACCTCTTCGTACTTTGAGAAGTAATCAGTTTTTGCAAGGATGAATCGATGACCTTTAGATGACGGAGGACAAATTGGTCCTATTATATCAATTTCCCAAGCCTCGAATGGCCATGACGCAACAATTGGGTGAAGTAGCTCCAGAGGTTGATATATGAAGTCTGCGTGAATTTGACAGGCTTTACACCTTTGTGCATATTTGATTGCATCGGCTATCATGGTTGACCAATAATAACCGAGTCTGTGCAATCGATCCTTGAGTTTCGGATCTGGTTGATGAGCCCCACATATACTATTGTGTGCCTCTTTGATTACTTCTTGTGCCTCTGAATTGGATAGACAACAAAGAAGTATACCATCATATGAACAGCGGTATAACGTTTTTACCATCGCATCATAGTAAAGCGGAGAGACCTTCATCGGATAAAAGCTGCTTCCTCAGGGTCGTCAGGTAAATGTTGTGTAAGTCATAGTCGATGATCGGGAATTGCCGGTATCTTGGTTCTAAATTTATCAAGGTTGTATGAACTTCGCTAACCTCTAAACTATACTTCCGACAGAAGAGATGACGAGTAGCCACCGTGAGATGGTAGCTTGTATCAGCAGGTAAAATTAGTGTAGCTGCTAGTACCACTAGAGTATCTACCTTTGTATTTTGGAGGTGGGATACATGACTGATGTAAAAGCTTTCAAATGTATTAGCAAACTGAATGGCTGCATACGAGGTCTTCATGTTAGACCTCATATTTACCCTTAATTTGGTTGATGATCAACTTAGAATCGCCATAAGCTTCAAAATATTGTTCCCTAATCTGTTGAGCGAGGTGGAGAACAATGAGCAAAGTATTGTACTCAGCTACGTTGTTGGAATAAGACTCCATTAACGAGAATGCACGAGAGAGGACATGATTCCCGGGTGAGATAAATACCACCCCACTCCGGTGACGATCTTGCCTTTGGTCCAGTTCTTGATGTGCCATCAAAGAATAACTGTCATACATCATCGCTTGAAGTTATGTTGACTTCGATAACTTCATCCAGAATATCTTCATATAGTTTTGAAGATTTTGGAATTGGGTGAACTGCCAGAAAATCCGCAAGAGTCTGACCTTTGATGGCCTTATGAGATACAAAGGTCATATCATATTGGGACAACAGTATGGCCCAATTAGCCAATCTGGAGTTCAGAGAACTCGGCTTTGTCATAAGAATCCGAAGAGGATTGACTCTTAAGGTGACATGAATAGTCTGCCCGACCAAGTAATGCCGCATCTCCTGGATGGCAAAAACAAGAGTGAGATACTCCTTTTTCGACCGGTTGTGGCGACTTTCTACACCAATTAAAGTTCTATTGAGATAATAGATGGCCTGCTCGGTGCCTTCTTCATTCTTCTGTGTGAGCAGAGCACTTAAAAAATAGTCCATGGCCCTTACATATAGTAAGAATGGTTTTCCCGCAATAGGAGATATTAAGACTAGAGGCTTAGTGAGGTATGTTTTGATATCCTCAAACGCATTGTTACAAGCATCATCCCGAACAAAAGATATGCTTTTCTTCATTAGGCGCGTGAATGGTTGACAACGACCCGAAAAGTTTATAATAAACCTTCGAATGTAAGCCAACCAATCTTGAAGAGCTCAGAGTTCTTTTAGATTCTTTAGAGGTTGCATGTCCTGAATAGCTTTGATCTTATTTGGATCAAGATGAATTCTTTTGGATATGGGATCCCAGAAACTTGCCACTTGAAGCTCCCAAGAAAGACTTCGTCGGGTTCATCTTTAGCTGGTGAACCCGCATGAGATCGAACATTGTTCTCAAATCATGAAGATGGCTATTCTTGTCGCGACTTTTGATTGCAATGTCATCAACATAACATTCCACTGTCTTTCGTAAGTGATCAAGGAAGATTGTGTTCATTGCACGCTGGTAGGTGGTACCTGGGTTTTTTAAGCCAAATGGCATAATCACATAGCAAAACACACCCAACGGTGTTCGGAATAATGTATGCTTTTCATCATCTGGGTATATCTTGATTTGATTGTACCGTGAGAAGCTATCCATAAATGATATTATTTTGATACCACACGTGTTGTCAATCATGACAACCGTAATTGGTAACGGAAATTCTTCTTTAGGACAGGCTATATTAAGATTGAAAGTCAATATAGACTCAGATTTTTTTTTCTTTTTTTAAGCAGGGGTACAATATTAGTGACCCAGTCTGGGTGTTGTTCCTCTCGAATGAAGCCACATTCGATGAGTTTCTGAACCTCGGCTTCAATTGCCTCCATGATATCAGGTCAGAACCATCATTATTGTTGTTTGGCTAACTTAGTAGCTGACTTGATGTTGAGGTGATGCATCGTCACCTGAGGGTCAAGGCCAGGCATATCTCCATAGCTCCAAGTAAAGACATCTATATACTCCTTTATCAAGGCTATAAGATCTTACTTCTCTTTCGGCAACAAACTTTCGCTTATAGAGATGAACTTCGGGTGCTTTTAATCACCAACATCAATTTGAATCACTTTATCTTCTATAGGACGGTCGCGTTGTTCAAAACGCTTCTCCCATTAAAAATCTAATTGTTGAGCCAAAGCATCAGTGGGGAATGGCCCAATGTCCTCTTCTGGTTTCACCTGACTGGTCGATATCATGTTGACGAAGAGTTTCTTGAAGGCAACCCCCATGCTTACATCGGATTCTCAACCTGATGAATACAAAGAATGTGGCGGCAGAGATTTTTCAGATTTCAAATCCGATTGAACGAATGGAATGATGTACCCCAACCCCCTGTGAGTCTGACCGTAGTAGTTGGCTGACTTTCCTTTTGGTACGAAAGGTTGTAAAGGGACGTGTCGTCCTCTTTCAAAGTACAGGACTTCGCCTTGTCGTAAATCGTATCCCATTTCTTTCATCATATGATGCGCTGATCGTGCATAGTGAAAGAATTGTGAGGGTTCCAAGTCTTCATCCGAGTTGTTGGATGGAATAATCCAATGTCGGACTCTGCCAAATATAATGGACGACTAGTCCTTCTTAGAAGATGGGACACAAATACAGATTCATCATTCTCTTCTATATGCAGCACGCCATTGACATAGGCAAAGGCATGTATAGGGGGCTCATATCAATAGAACTATTTACATCATCACAACACAAGGAATGATCGAAATTGACATTTTTATTAAGGATCCATTCGTCGCCATTATCGACCGAGTTATTACAATCAGGATCATCCAGATATGCTATAATCATTTTCTTATCGAAAGAAACCGTTGTATCTTCTCCTGATTCAGACTCTGCCTCGTTGCCACTATCAATATTGTCAGGTAATAAATTTTTTATCACTTTACCGTTCTCTTTATAATGTAGGTAATCGGTAAAATAGTTCTCTACCCATTTGAATGGTTACATTTCTGCGAACACCGTCCTGACCCTTGCCTTGTCGTCCACATATTTGAAGCATTGATAGAGTGTGGAAGGCATAATCTAGTTAGCATGGATCCAAGGTCGCCCGAGCAAAAAGTTGTAGGACGTGTCTGCATCAATGACGCAGCACGTCACTTCTGATTTCAAGTCTCCAATTTGAAATCGAAGACGAATTTTGCCAAAGGATGACTACTTCTGAAGTTGAAGCCATATATGATTGTAGTCGTGGTTGATAACTTACTTAGTGGGATACTGAGAAAATAAAGTAGTCTCTTGGGAATAAAGCTTAAAGCAGACCCATGATCAATTTATATTCTCTCAATATGTGTAGACCCAATGTATCTTGTATAGTACAAGGACCTATCATGTCGGTTGTCTTTGAGGAGCATATCTTCAGGGATGAAGGTGATGCAAGGCACTTGTTGTTGTACAAGATGACATCGGAGGCATGAAACTCCATCTTCTTTTATAGGGATAAATACTTACGTGAGAAATAATTCCAAATCAGCAGGAGCATTCCTAAGTGCCTCTCTCATCTCATTGGAGAGGCGGAGTAGCTCGTGCCGAGTAATACGAGCTGGGATATTGGCCAATTATGCCAATATGTCAAAGCGGCAGAGAGTATTGAGTTCTTTGAAAGAATTCTTCTTCAAAGATTCATCAAAGAAAATCTCCTTCTACTTTTCTTTGTCCTTTGACGTTGGGGCCTGGACAGGCGCAGCGATTTCTGATCTCGTTGGTTGGGATGCTCCGTCAGGTGTCAGGTCATACTGTTGCAAGTATTGTTTACCAGATCATGTGCCCACCGGCTGCGATGTGGAAGGTTGTGCTGCTAAGGCAGGCTTCTCTCCTTCTGAGTCACTGAGAGAGGCTACAGTCACGAGTCGTCATCCGCTGCGAGGGAGACGACATTACATGACTTTTCTTTGAGCTTGTTGGTTTCCCGTTACTTATCTTTGACAATATTTGGATAGACCCACATGATTTCTCCAGACTCTGTCGTGATCGGGATGAGGCCCTTTGCTTTCTGCTGTCCAACCATAGGGTTGATGACACCCAATCTTGCCTTAGGGATTAGGACCAATCTATCTTGGACAGTCATCTTCAGGAATGTCCCGAAGTTAAGAGTCACCATGTTGGCGGTGACTATCTTTTGTTCTAATTTGAGAGTCAGAACTCTAGCATCTATCTGGGCATGGATCTTATATTTGAGGGCATAGCACCTGCTGGTAGGGTAATGTACCACCCTATGAAAGAGGCAGTAATTTGGATCAGTTGTATGCCCCACTTTATTAGGTCGTCGAGCTTCAGGTAACTTAAGCTTGTTACCCTTTTATAGCAAGTGGAAGATTGCCACCACTTGTTCATTTTTGAAAGAGTACACCTTTGGTAGGAATTTAAATTGATTGCCGTTGGTATTACTCTTCTACATTGGTTGTGCCGTTCCTGATAGCTCAATGACCATGGTCTCTTTCTCTTTTGATTGAGAAGATTAGGTTGCATCATGTTCCTTGGTGTTGACTCCTCACTTATTTTTAGGAATTGAGGGCTCAAACTTTTTAGCCGATTTCTCGGCTATCTCAGCTTGCTTAACAAGCTCCTTCCATGTATAGGCTTTGACAGCTCCCATACGAACTTCTATTCTATCCAAGAAGTTATGTCGACATGTCTGGAGTAACATGGGTAACGGCTTGCCTGCAGGGCACATGAACGAAAGGTTACAAAAGTTCTTAATGTATTCCCGTACAGATTCTCCTCCTTTCTGGACTGTTGAGAAGAGCTTATCCATAGTCACCTTGGTATCGTCTTCGTAGAATCGAGAGAGAAACCAGGTTTCTAGGTCAATCTAAGAATTGATGGAGCTGCTAGGCAGGCTCCTAAACTAGTCAAAGGCTACCCCTTAAGGGTGCCGATGAACAGTCTTGTTATGATGGCATCATTATCTATCATGTTACCAGTTTAAGCCTGGAAGTAATAGATATGTTGGTTGGGTGAGCCCTTGCCATCGTACATATGCAGCGTAGGTGGCTTGAACTTAGGTGGGTATGGTACCAAATCCCACTCCATCGAGTAAGGACGAGTCGTCCCCACCTTCTTCAGTTCATCCCTCCAGGTTAGGGAAATCTGATCCTAGATACCTATAATGACCTCGACATCAATTAAGGAGCTTTCCTTCGACTTCTCAGTCTTAGGACGCTCATCATTGTTATGCTCCTCATCGTTATGATTGCTGCCGGTGTCATTGGTATTCCGCTTAGTCAGGAGCTAGCGAGCATCTACTGGATGTTATTCAAGGTTTCTTGCTGAGCCCTGAAAGTCTGCTCTTGTGACTCCATCCGCTGACGGAGGTCATCATCATTATTGTCGGTCATGTTAGTAGACACATGACTCTTCCACACCGAGCTGATTATGGCAGAATAGGCATATCCGCTGGCTTCCTCCTCATCATTCGATCATTGGAAAAGATTTCTCAATGGTGTAGGCAACACAACTCTAGTTGACAAAGAATGTTGTCCATAATCATAGGGTATTGCTACCCTAGAGCAAGTACCCTAGAAGGCACCCTCTTGGTTCACCAGAACCTGACTCAACCTGGGGCTATAGTCGGAGCCCGGGGAGCTGGCTGGACGAGTGAAAGTTCCCCACCTCCGTCTTCGGGATTGAAAAAGATCCCTCCCTCTGCTTATCATGTTAACAGAGGCGGCTGCGAGATAGGTCACCTTTGTTGCCTTCTTTTTTCGGGGCTTGGCCTTCTTAGCAGTCTGGGCCGATATCTGATCGAATACTGATCGATAACTTGGAGTAGCGGTTATTTGGACCTTTCCTAGGCAATAATGGATGAAGTGCACCGTCACAAGTTGACACCCTATTTGTCTGCACTGCGACGCGAGATGTGAGCGAGTTCCTCCAAGCAAAACTTTTATTTTGTGCTCAGATAATTTCTCAAGTCTGTGTTAACTGGACCTAACCTATCCATCACAGAGACCCGAGGAGACTGAAAAGTTAGCCCTGTTGAGTTGTGAAGCCTTAGGCCTAGCCTTAAAGGCTTTCTTTTTTACCATAGGCGAGACTAAGGTAGCTCTGCCTGAGGGGATAGCTTCGCTCTACTATTCTAGTTCTGCCCTTGGAGGCGAAGTTAGCTATGCCGATAGAGTTCTCCCACAAGCGAGGTTAGAAGAGCCTCGTTGATAGCACTCATTCGTGCTTTACCTCTAACCTCACGGCAAAGTATTTTAGCACTTGGTGCTGAGAGCGATGCTAGATCAGCGATATTGTTAGCACACACAGGTGCTCTGATTTTAGCCTCACATGTGGCAGGTTTAACACCACCCAACAGTGTTATTGAGGTAGGCGGGGCTACAGTAGCCTCGTTGTAAGTATATGGTGCTTTAGCTTTAACCTCGCGGGATAGGCGACGCTGAGGAGCAGAATGAGTTTTGTAATCCAAGACTATCTTAGCTTCATGAGAAGCTGAATCGAGAGAGGTAAGGTGGACTTTGCAATCCACGTAGCTTTGACAGAGGCTACTTTAGGTTCGCATTGAACCCTTGAAGGCTCGTGCGCAATGCTAACACGCTGGCACGGGGATAACTTGTCCCTGCTGGGACTGTAGTAGGCTCGCACAGAGCCTGGTTAGCCTCGCATGAGGCAAATTAAGTTTATAGAGAACCTCAGTAGTCTCATCAGAGACTTGCTTCCCAGAAGTAGCCAAGGGAACACTAGCTACGCTGACCTTCCTTTGCTTGCACACATGTAGGGGATTTTTGCTACCTCTAGTGAGAAGTTATTCGAACTTTTCTTGGTCAAAATTAATGACTAATATTTCAGCAACAGACCCGAGGGTCTGATCGTCGCATTGTTACACCTGATTCTCAGCGGTGGAGAATAATGTCCCCAGCGGAGTCGCAGTCTTATTTTTCAATTAAAGTTAATAAGAGAAAACTTACAAAATATCGAGGAGAAGATTACAAGTAATTAAAAAAAATACAAGTAGATCTTCTCTGAGATTTCTGGGAAAGTGTCTCGGTGGGAGTCTGATCAGCGCACGATCACTTTTGTCCCGTTGACGATGCGAGCGATCGATCTTCAAATGCTACTGCTTGGGAATTTCTTCTTACCTGGTTCTAGAGATTCCTAGGAAAAGGAAGGTCTTGAAGTATCAACACCTTGGACTTGGAGAAGTAATTCTCTAGAGCTTCTAAAAAATAAGAAAATGTTGGCCTTGTTAGCTCTCTCGATGCTTTGCTGTCTCTCCTGTTCTGCTCTCTCTTTGATTTCCTACCTCTCTTGATCTCCTCTCATGAGCTCATTCTCAGCTAAGCAATTTATAGGCTCTGGAGGGGTGTAACCGCTCCTAGAATTTAATCATGACTGATAACAGTCAGCTAGCCTCATGCCGAAGGCTGTTTTGAGCTTCGCGCGAGGCTAACGCTTGTGCTAGGCTAAATGTGAGCCACATGCGAGGCTAGATAGGCTCGCACGAGCCTAAAAATGGCCTATTGACCTGACCGTTCTACTGAACGTGAGGCGAGGTAGGCGGGTGTAACCGCCCACTTAAAGTGGCATTAACCCTACTAACGTAGTGGGATTAGCCCACTAAATATTAGGTCAAAGGTTTGACCTAGCCAGCCCTCTCGTAGAGGCGTAGAAAGCCTCGCGCGAGGCTGGATGTAGCCTCACGCGAGGCTGGATGTAGCTCCGCACGCGGGGCTAAAAGCTCTTAATCAGAGCTGTCACGGCTTTGGCGAAGTTAGAAAATTAGCCCTGTGCGGCTATGTTGAGCTTCAGGCGAAGCTAGCATTTGGCTCATTACTGAGCTTTGAAGGGCTTCAAGGCGAAGCTAGATAATTTAGTCTCTGGAGTGAGGCTAGTACCTTGAGCTCACGTGAGGCTGAGTATTGAGCTGACTCAACCTAAAAAAAGTAGTATTTGGCCTGCTGTCTACTTCACTGGATCAGCGGGGCCTGAGTTTCTGCTTTGTCCCGCAGAATGTGTTGAATTGGTCATCAGCTTGTTCGCGGCTTATCTTTTATAGATGTCGATAAATTGGACATCGTTTTGATCAGTTGAAAAGCTATATGGGAATCTATCTTTTTTAATGTGTCAATAGTAAGAGATCACCGATGAGGGTAAAAGTAATTCTGAATTTCAACCCCATACTCCTACTCTCTCCTTAGTTAAGAGGAGGTGAATTTTCACCAAGTGCAGCACTACGGTCGCCTTGCATCAAACATTATGGTGAAGCTTTGTCCCTCTAGCACAAATGTCAAGGACTCTCCTCCAGAGGGCGGCGTGTGCTTCCACCGCTAAATTTGACACTGGGGGTGTGTTTTCTTTGTCAAGGTTCATTCAGATATGTTGGTACACTATGGGGTCCCTCCCACTCAGTTGGGACTAGGCACGTGGCGAACAATCCTTGCTTTCGAGGCGCTATGCATCTTGCATGCCCCACATATGGCCTCGAGGATTTTCAAGTACCTATGCTATGAAGAAAGGGAAACAGGATGTTTGCTACTTCACCCATCCAAAAGGTTGGCCCAAGTTGATTACTCATCTAGTGGATAGTGGCTCAGGGTGGAACATCGTAGTGTTGAGAGCTTCTGGCCCTTGGAAGGCTGCTCCGGCATCTGAACGTAAGTTTGTCAATTGCTTGTGTTCTACGTAGTCACTCCCTGAATTTAACACAACCACTTCAGCAGAAGCTTAAAGGCAGGCTAGAGAAATGTATGAAATTTCTGGTCCATTTCAGAATTAGAGTTGGTTGTTGGATCCTAATAGACTGTGATCCTTTTGTTATCCCAGAACCACCTCGATTTACTGGTATCGAGACCAAAGAGGAGCGGGCAGAATGTGAAGGTAATGAGATCCTATTCTGAGGGGAAGAAAGACGTGGGACGTCTGCCATTGTTCCGAGGCGCCAGAGGGTGAGCTCGAAGAGCGAAAAATCCACTTCTCCTCTTGCAAGAGAAAAGGGGAGGTTAACTCCGCATCTCAACCGTCGGGATCCGAGAAAAAACCGTATGGGTTTTACTACAGAGAAGATAACATGATGATGGAGACATTGAGGGCGACAATTGACGACAAATCTGTAACAAAAGGAGCAAACAGCAAAGATACTCCCGCAGTCTAGGCCAGTCCAAGAAGCCTCCAGCAGTTTTAACCGACAAGCTCCCAAACTTTGTCATAGTTGCAACTTCTGAAATGGCTGTGGATCCTTTCATCGCTTCCACTACCTTCAATCTCTGCTCTGATCGTACCTTTCCATAATCTCAGCTCCCTGCTGAAGGGATGTGAGTGGAAACTTCACAGCAATGGGGTTGGGAGTCATGCTGAACACGAAAGGAGGGAATCTTTATCCTCAAACATGAGCGGGGACTCACAATCACTCCTTCAATTGGGAGGGACTAGAGTTCTGCTTCCCAGCAGGTACGACTTTGATGGAGAACTGGCGACATTCAATGCGTTCCCCAAGGAAACAAAGAAGGGAGATAGCGAAAATTTTCGTCATGGTGAGTGTAGGTGCTAATTGTGACTTGGAAAGACTGGATTGCTTCTGATGTTGTTTTCCTCACTTTTGCAAGATACAGTATGCATCGCTAGATACATTCTTTATCAGGAGGCTCTGAAGGAGGTGAGGGAGGCCATCAACAAGATGAAAAGAGATATCGCAACACTCTCTGCTGACAAGAGGTCGATGAATGTCAAGTTTGAGAATGCTTGACGTGTGATGCAGGAAGTAATGACTACCAAGAGGGGGCATGAGAAAGATTCAACCCAGGTGAGGAAGGAGATAGGGGAAAGAAATTCTGCTCTCAAATCTGTTGAGAATAGGAAATCCCAACTAAGGCAGGATCTCAAACTTGCTGAGGACAAGGGACTCAGCTGGAGCGAGATTTCAAGCTGTCTGAGGATGAGAAGGTTCAGTTAGAGCTAGAGAGGGATGCTCTCTGGAATGAGAAGATCGGTCTATAGCAAGATTTGGTACGAGCTCAAGCAGAGAAGGAGGAGGCCAAAATGAGGGTAGATAAGGAGATTAAGGCATTTCAAAAGGACATTGCACTTTTCAAATCCCTCAAATACACCCAGGGTTTTTGAGATGAGAGGTAAGGCAATAAATCATAGTTTCCTCTGCTAAATCTCGATAACATGATCTGTGGCACGGATGGAGTCAAGACAAGGTTGATGAGGTCGAGGAGATGGCGAATGTGCTTTTATCCCACAGATATTGTTGTTGAGACCCAGGTTGGGGCCAAGTCCTCCCCTGCCCCTATAAACACACGTGTTCCCGAGAGACAGAGGATGGAATTGGAGCTGAAATAAGAACAGAAGAGAACGTGAATGAGCAGCTTCAGGACAAGAAATTGACTGAAGTGGTGAATGAAACTTCGCCTGATGGTGTCACTTTGCCATCGGATCTTCCTCCCCTATCTCTGAGGCTGACGGGGCTGCTGCCCAACCTGAGATGATTGTTGCGGACGTGAATACTCAAGTCAAAGTTTCGCATCAGACCGACGTGAGTGTTTAATAACGCAAGGGTGAATGTCTATAACATCGTTTTTACTCTGAATTTGTAATCTTGTCATCAATGAAATCTTTCACTTATCGTGTCGTTTTGAGTTTGATTTGCTTATGTTTTTTCTGTCTGTTGACTGTAGCTTGGTAGGCTGAGAGTGTCATCCTGGAGGATGTTTGGAGTGCCGATAAGACTAAGAATAATATTCGAGGAGAGAGAGGAGTCTATCACTGAGTCTGAGCTATGATAGGAGCTCCTGGGATCTACTATCAGCAATGAGGAGCAACCATTGATACCTTGCAGCTTGGATACTCAGTATGATGAAGGTGGTCTAGGTTTAACTGACGAGCCCGGGTTTCTGCTAGACTACCTCCATGATAAACGAAGGGAGAAAGCGTGTGATTGCACACATTTATTGTATTATTCTTTATTACATTTTCACACTTATCATGTAATAAATCTGCTAAATTTTTCATCTTAAATGTCTATTTTACAGAAGATAATCATGGGGAGAAAGAGGAAAAAATCAAATAAATATCAGTTAAATTCAGATTTAACTAGATCTATTTGGTTAGAGGGGGATGATCCCAAATCCAGTTGGTTAAATTCAATTTTTGGTGAATCAAATGGTTAAAGTTAAAGATCAACCGAGGATAACGTCAAATACAGAGTCCAAATCCAAAGGGATAAATGGATAGAGAGAAGATCAACGGATGAGATGAGGCAATTTTAACTCAGATTCTGACTGGATACATTTTAGTATTTGAATCATAACTTTCGCTACCGAAACTCAAATATTATGATTCAAGATGATTCAGAAAGAAGACTTAAAGGGTTACAACTCTTAAGTTGATCACTATTTCTAATTCTATCATTTGATAAGTTATATTCAGTAATCAATACGCTAATAAGCTGCAGATCAGAACTGAATATCCACATCAAATCAAGTTTGGTGATAAGGGGAGGATTCAAATTCAGAAATAGTCAGCTCCCCTTATCTTTAGACTCATTTCTTTATCCATTTCTGTTCTATAAATATCCCATACATCAGAGGCAGAAGGAGTACGAAGCATAGATAGATTTTAGGCCAGTTTTTTATTCTTTTTAGTGTAGGCTTTTATTTTCTTTTTATGTAATTTTTTATTTCTTTCTAAGCATAGGTTAGACTGAGATTCATGTAAGTAAGAGAGAGATACTTATGTTGAGAGTGGCGCCGATGTAACCTTCTCCTTTCTTTCATCATTTCTACAAGTAATCAAAGGTAACATCTTCATGCTTTTCTTGTTTATATGTTCTTCTTCTATTTCTACTTTTTCTCTTTTGATTTTGATGAATGTCCAAGTGAACCTAGAAGCATCAATATAGCCATGTTTGTGTGAGTGCCACCGATATTTCAGATGTCATTCTCCTCCTTAAGATTCCGTATCATTTCATTCTTGTTCGTCTTAATGATGTAATGTGAATGGGGACAGAGCTCGATCTTATGGGTTATGCGTTGAACGCCTCCAAGGTAAGGTAAAACATGCAAGGGTTTCTGGTAAGTCATCAATCAGAGGAGGTAGGTATTTCTTTTAGTTTTAACTTTCTTTTCTTTTAATTTTAGTTTAGATTACCAACACCACAATCTACCAACTCTTTTGTCACTCTTTTCAATTTCTTTGTAAATATCCATTTTCTATTTTCTCCACCTTCTCAGTCTACCACTTTCTTATTAACTTAATTGTAACTTATTTTTCTCTTTTCCTTTTAAAGAACTAAAAGGAAATCTTTAACCATTGATTGTAACTCAAAAGAGAACTTACTAAAAAAGCTTCCATCGCTAGTCCCTCCTTGTAGATCTCGTCCCGCATAGCAACTTGCTATAGCGGTAGTATTGAGTACTTGCACATCCTATTCTTTAGTTCTGAAATTCTATATTTTTGTGTGCAAGTAAAACCTCAATCAAATTTGGCGCCGTTACCGGGGAGGGACGGTAAGTTATTCTCTTTTTAGATTTACATTTTTGTTAACTTTCTTCTTTGTTCTTGGTGTACAGGTTTAACAATAAGGAAATTTTTGCTGCAGTGGACATATAAGTGGCCTTGAACTCTGCTCTAGAAAGCAGAGCCTAGAAGCCTCAGATTTGCTACATTCCAGTGGTAATCTGAGTGAACTACTAACCTGTATTTCTGCAGGTTGGCTGAATAGCAAAGCTAAATTTCTGTAGCTATTTTTGTTTGTCTCATTGTACATATTTTTAACCTTAACAGTAAAATGATGTTTGTCGTTGCTTAAAAAATGTTTAGACTTGCATTCTAGGCATTTGCCTAATTATGTATCTTTTACAATTACTGTTAAAGATAGCTGGAGACAAGGTACGTATGCATAGCATATAGTTTAGAAAACATTATTGGGTGATTATTTGCTTATTGAATGTTACTTTTATATATCTTGCACACTTTGCACAATCAATCTTAAGGGCAAAACCTAAATCAAGATAAGGTGGGGAAGTCATTACCCTTTCTTAACCCACAAACCATCTCCAAGCACGCACTAATCCAAGCCTAACTAAAACTGAGTAGACATTGGCCCTAGGGACATCTCAGACTCATATAGGAGACTGACCTAAGGGGAAAGTTGATTTGAATTTGACTCTTATCAAATCGGTGTCTAAGGTTGGGGATCGAGTGGCGAAACCCTGAAGGTTGGAGGTTTGGTATAATTAGGCCCGTTGCTTATGCAAGGATACCTCCCACTGATTTTGCCCTACCTGTCCGATTAACTTGTGGTCAGATTCGGCAATATACCCCCGTGGACAGTCTAACCAGTTAGGAGTCGTCTAGATCTAAGGTTTACCCTAACTTAGGTTAGAATTTTTTTTATTTGTTTGCTTATTTGTTTGTTTTTCTTTGTTTGTGTTTGACATTTCTTGTGTGTATGGCTTATAACAACAAAATTTTTCAATTTTAAGGGTAATCCATGTTACACCCCGACCTCTTTTTCGGATATTACCAACCTGACATATCATAACTTTAACCACCTAGTGTGCCAGATGGTCTTATTCGAATCATTATATGCCCCAGTCCCAATACTATGAACATAATCATCACTACTCTTCACAGAGTCAATAGGGATACAACTCCCCCGAGTCTTATTGTCAACCACCTTACGAACATCCAGCTTTATATACTTCTTCTCTCGAACAACCATTAGAAGAATTAATTGACTAGGAAAAGAGGATGGAAGCCTTAGACGAGCTTGAGCGATGAGTTCAAATTTTAGAAGACTCAAAATCCTGTCAAAACTTTCAAGTTATAGATCCTTACTCTATTTTTCAAGGAGAAATGAAAATCATGATTCAATGTTAAAATGATCCACTCGTTATGATAGAAGCAAGACTTGGTAGATTGAAAAACACTCGTAGGAATAAGGAAACTCTCCCTACTCAATCTTTGAATATTCTAAACACTTCTAACCATATTGATGAAAATCAAGAATCATGGTATCTTAAAAACTTTGATCAAGATTCAATTTCACCATAAAACCTTCAACTTGACCAATATCAACCCATTGACGAATTGAAAAGTTTTCAATTTAATGAGATTGAACTTGATAATGAATGTGAACCCAATCCCTAACTTTGTGATTCAGTTTCCATCTTCGAATCTATGTTGACTCCCGTATTCTTACCCAATTTGGACCAATTTCCGAGCCAATATTTATTCCTGTACCCATAGATCTAGAATTGAATCACAAATTTGGATAGTCACATTCATTGATAGGAAAAGAATGTGAATTTCAATTTTTAGATTTGGACTCAACTCTTGAGCCAAAACTAACTCTCGAATTCAAAGTTGATTTTTCTGAGTTAGTATTGGTTTCTGAACCTACATTCTTGAGCCCAAATCAACCATTCCACCAAGTCACATTCTTTTGTTGGACATAGGTATAGACCATGATGACTCCGTGATGATTTTTCAAGATTGGTCATGTAAAGGGAGTAAGTTTCACGATAGAATCTTTCATGATCCTATTCATACTGGGGACTGTAAATATGTAAATAGAAAAGAGGTTAATAAAGGTGAGTTTCGTGAGCCGCCACATTATCTTGATTGGGTAGCAACGCTTGACCCAATCAGGTTGCCACCGGAACCACTATCATAAGGTAATATTTACCTTCCCTTTCTTCTTTTTCATGCATCTATGCATTAGTTCATACATTGAGGACAATGCATGAAATAGGTGTGGGAGAGGGTTCTAACATAACTTAGGTTTTCTTTTCTTTTTAAATTTTTTTAACATTTTTTTACTTTTTAAAATTTTTGGAAATAGAAACAATATTTTGACATATTTTTTGTAAGAAATTAAGTCAATTTTAAGGAATAGGAGAATCATAATTAGGATTCCTTGTACTTGGTTAAAATAAAATTATTTGTTTGATTTTCAAGGTTAGAAAGAAAATTTAGAAAAGTAATTTAGTCTTAATTTTTACCTTGATGAATATGCATGCTTTAAACACTTACACACTTAGGTTCAAAAACAAAGATTCTTATGCCTTATTTAAAAAAATAGAGAAAAAGAAAAAGATATATATATATATATATAAATCCTCTGATTAGGCTAGGTATTTGTGCCTCATAAAGCATAAGTATTCACGCCTAAAAGCGGTTCATATAATAAAATTCTCAGTTTTGTGGCCTTATTTGCTCGAGTTCTTAATTCCTTGGGGTGTTTTCTCACTCGTTGTCCTAAGACCGTTTAGTTTGGGAGTCACCAATTAAAGGCTCGTTACATGGGCAGATTAGAAAGCCTAATAGAACTAAGGAATAATATCACCAAAAATGAAAAAAATAAAAATAAATAAATAAATAAGGCATAAGAGTTAGAGTTAAAGAACCCGTAGTTAAAATTTCACGGTCATAAAGGTGCATATGACTTAGGGTAAAATAATAAATTAGATGAGAAATACAGTTTGACTTCGTGCCTTGGTTGATAACAAGTTTTTGAATTAAGAGTAAGCTTAAGAATATAAAATTCGGTTTTCCTATAACTTATAGATTACTTAATTCTTACAATAATACTTTAAACATTCTTCTCTTTCAAAATGTATTTTCAAAATACTAACACCTTGTTTTCCTTTCTTTATGAATTTTGTGGGTGTAATTCACTGAAAACGCTCACGAGACAAAACTCGTCCTCTAGGGGACCCAGAGGTTTAACGGCTTGTTGCACATGCTGAGTGCAATCGCGTGACCTGCGAAAGTGGTCTAATAATCTTTGGTTTTATTGTTTTACTCGAGGACGAGCAAAAGATCGGTGTGGGAGTGAGGCGTGGGAGCTCTTGAACTTGTTCTTCCCTTGGAAAGGGAAGTCTCATGACAAATTGATCTCCTAGTTGGAAAGTGAATAATCATCAATGAAGGAGAGGGGGCGGTTGTCTAATGTGCAAGTAGAAGAATGGATTATGCGGTGGATCACATTGAAGGAGGAGCTGAAAGAGTTAAAAGCGAAGAAGCTCTCTTTGGAAGAGGCTGCCCAGAAAAAACAATCTGCAGTTTCCTTTGTACAATCTTAGTTGGAGAGAGTAATAAAGGGGAAAAAAAATAGACTCAAGGATTAAGTCCAACACTTGGAGCAGGAGGTGCAACAGAGGGAAATAGAGTTGGTGCAGTGGAGGATCGAAGCGAAAGGATTGGAGACTAAGCTTCTCTTTGCAGAAAGAGAATTTGAACGCTTAAGCCGGGAATTAGAAGGGGCTCTGCTCTTAATCTTACGCCAGGAGGTTAGATAGTAGGGCGAACGATGGACTCTGAATCTATCTCCTTTTGTGTAACACCTTTTTTACACCAATGTAATGGAATATGGTAAAGATTTTCTTGGAGAGTTTAGATCCTGCCTCTATTTGTATTGCCTGGTCTGATTTGATCATAGTATTGGAATAACTCATGTAAGAGCTTAGGCATGAGCATGATCTAACTGAGAGAGAGATTGCCTCCTGTGTATGAGATCTTTGGAGCAGTCGAAATGAGAGCAGGTTACCACATCCGGAATAAATTGAGGGAGACCTCCGTTGAGAGTGATCCCCTTGGAAGTGATCGTAAAGGGAATATGGTACACCATTTAGAATGGAATGATGACAATGTCCATTAACGACAATCCCCTTTTAGTGAAACCGCAAGAGAGTGAGCTACCTCATTTATAGACACTTGAGGGCGAGCCCCGTTGAGGGCAGTCTCCTAAAGGAAGTAGTATGGGGAAATGTTAACCCCATTATAAGCACTGAGGGCAACCCCCATTGAGGGTGGTCTCCTCTTTAAAAAAAAAACATAAGGGGAGAAAATTATCACATTCTAGGCACATAGGGTGATCCCCATTGAGGGGCGACCTCTCTTTAAAAGAGGCTGTAAGGGGAGTAAACTAATCTCATTCTAGGCTCATGAGAGTGATCCCCATTGAGGGCGACCTCCTCTTTAAAAGAGGCCCTAAGGGGAGCAAGTCAACCCCATTCTAGGCACATGAGGGCGATCCCCGCTGAGGGCGATTTATTTTTAGAAGAAGTCATAAGTGGAGCAGGTTAACCCTATTCTAGGCACATAAGGACAGTCCCCTGTTGAGGGCGACCTCCTCTTTGAAAGAAACCGTAAGGGAAGCAGGTTAACCCCATTCTAGGCACATGAGGGCGGTCCCCGTTGAGGGCGATCTTCTCTTTAAAAGAAGCCATAAGGGAAGAAGGTTAACCCCCCATTCGAGGCACATGAAGGCGATCCCCATTTAAGGCGATCTCCTCTTTAAAAGATGCCATAATGGGAGCAAGTTAACCCCATTCTAGGCACATGAGGGTGACCCCGTCGAGGGCGACCCCTTTCTTTAAAAGAAGCAGTAAGTGGAGCAGATTAACCATATTCTAAGCACATGAGGGTGATCGTTATTGAGGGTGACCTCCTCTTTGAAGAAGCCGTAAGTGGAGCAGATTAACCCTATTCTAGGCACCTATCCGCGTTTAGCTCCATTATTCACTGCTGGTCCTCTAAAAGGCCTCGATTTGCGCAAAGGAGCTGGTGGTTGATGCGAGTCACTGTCCCTTGCTCTCATGAGGCTGCTTCACAATCGACAGTCTCCAGTTCTCGCTCATAACCCACCAGGGTTTGTTGTTTGTCCAACGCCTCTGCATCTTGGACAATAGTTGTAGGGGATTACCCTCTATAGGTGTTGGGGGGCTCATGGCAAACAACTTATGCTTCCTTTCTGGGTGCAAGAGGTAGATTCTTTTGAACTATCTTCAATAAGAATCTCAAGGCTGAGAAAGCGGTCAACGACGTGGCACATGACACATCTCCTACAGAGGGAGCGTTGGAGATGGACTTGCCAGTTGTACGAGCAGTAAGCACCATTGTTGTTGGTGCGAAGCTATATGTGGAAGGTCTTTTGAGGAAGGCTTAGAAGGTGATTTTGAAGGGAGAATTTCTAGCGTGTGAACTCAATAGCTTTCAATGAAAGCACCAATTTGTGGTGAATATTTTTCGCACAAATAAATTGGACACTCCCGATTTGATCTACCAAAGCATAGAGAAAGAAGCACCTTTAATTTAGGAACATCGGTGCGGTGCCGGCCTAAGGCTCTCAAGCTTGAGAGCAAGTGTTTGCTCGAAGAGAATAAAATAGCTAATGTGTATAGTACTTTAGAGATTCTCAGAAGCGACCCTCTCACTAGAGAAGATGGTAGGATATTTATACCTGGTGATGAGCTGGCTGATGAGCGTGCCTTTAGGATCTACATAACTGTATTGATTGTGTGTTTTGATTGAGAGGAATCCCATACAGAAATTTTCACTCCTATTTTTAACCGTCCCCAACTTTTTGAATGTGAGCAGAAGATCGCGTTACAGTTATGGCGGTTGCATAATAGAGTCCGCCGCTTGTGAATCTAAATTGAATGGATCGGATAATAAGTGAAGTCCCACTCCGTAACTAAGGAGCGAGAGAAATCCCACTTGTGAAAGGGAAATGGGAAAAAAAGATACTATAAAGTCAGCAGATTTGTGCCCCCAGCGGCCCAGCCCAGCCGCTAAAACCCTAACCCCCAACGCCGGAAAAAAGAAAAAGAAAAAAGAAGGGGAAAAAAAAAGAAAAAAAACCCTGAGATCACTCTCTCCCCCTCTCTAAGGCTGTTCCCCCCTCCCCTCTCCCTCAGGGTTTCGGCTGGAGCCCGCGGCCTACGAGTGGCGCCTCCCTCCGCCGGCTTCCTCCTCGACCGCGACTTCCAGATCACCGAGGCTCGGCTCATCCTCCACTATCCCTCCCTCCGCCTACGCCCCTGGTACCCGGCGCTCTCGTCTTCCACAACCGCCGCCTCCACCGCGTCGCCGACCCCTTCTGCCGCCTCCTCGACGGCCTCGCCTCCCTCTCGAACCCCATCGGCTCCCACCCCGACAAGCTCTCCTGTAATTTTTTTTGATTCGTCAGGAGCACAAATTGTTATCTTGTGCTCCAGATTGTTCTTTGATCAACTAAAAAAAGAGAAACATAATGATCATGCAGATTTCATTATCACCTGAAAAGTCTTTTTCAACTATGAGCATGCAGATTTCATAATGAGCATGCATATTTCATTCGAGATGGCCCGGGGAGCGGAAAAGTTGCGATGCACCAAAGAACCCTACGTGGAGGATTATGGCCCTCGGAGAATGTAAGCGATTTTCAGCTATATTTCGATCTGAATTATTGAATTTTGAATTGGAGTCATTTTTCTATATTTTTTACTTCTTCCTTGCTCAGACATTGCTAAACTCTTCACTTTCCATCTGTTCGCAGTCTCCTCCAGTTCTTACATTAGGAATTTGAATTATTTGTCTCAGTTTGTACTCTCTATCTCTCTCCCCCTTTGGCTGGAGGTGATTAACTTTATTATTATTTATTTTGGGGGCAGAAAAAGCATTTGTTTTGATGCATTTTCGGGAGAGGAAATAAAGAAATCAGCAGAGGTGCAGGTCTGGAATAGTGGGCTTTATGATGCCTCCCTCAAGCCAGTCCAACACGGTTTGCTCGATCCCAGACTGGTACTCTCCTTTTAATGTGATTATTGTAAATTTTTTTATCAAGGGAATAAAATGAACGGAGTAATTATATTACATTGTTTTTTTACTATCTTTACATGCATATTACACCATTTTTATTTGGTAGATGATATCTATGACATTATACCAACTTTTAGTTATCAATATTACATCATATATAGTGTTCAATATGAATGCCTGATATGTGCTAGTATCCCCGATATATCTCCCGATATTCGATATGAAAAACCCCCATCCGATATGAAACCCCCTGATATATCCCCCAATAATTATATTACAATTGTTTTTTGAATTGAAATTTTTATCCTAGATGTTCTGGATTTGCCTTACAATTCCATTAAGTGGTTCATGTTAAAAATAAAAAATATGCATTATTAATTGTTTGTGTAATTAGAGAGAGTAATAATTCATAAAATATTATCTAGAAAATCAAGTTTCCTTGGAAGTTTATTTTTTACTCATGTACATCTACCCTTCCTCATAATCGTTTGAAATGGAATAAAAGCAAGAACTTGTTGGATGTGTATTTGGTTTTTGGAGTGTAAACTTTAGTTTTCCTATATCTGCTTTTAGTTTTTAGTCCTACATTGGATAGGCAAAAGAAGTTTGAGTGGTATATATACCAACTCTTTTTAAGCCTATTGTTATGAGTGTTAGGCCATGGGGCACACTCCCTACACGCGCGCACACGTTGAACCGCACCGGGCTGGGTTCGGGTGCGGGTGGCACGTGACCATGACCTGCGGACACGAATACAGCTCCGTTCAAGGGTTTTTGAACCTGCTACAATTTGAAAATTATTTTTTTGACTTTCGGAGCTAACTCCGAGCTTCTAGGCAAAGTGAGCCAAGGACCTGCACTCGAAATAATTCCCGAGACTTGACCTCGGAATCATTCCGAGTACTTTGACTTAGAGTGATCTCGGAGTAGACCCCGAATACTTAGGATTATCCCGAGCACTTGGACCTCGGAGTCTTTCCCGAGCACCTGGAGACTCGGTGTATTTCCCGAGCTCTGTCTCACTCTCCCGTAGTCCTTCACTGTTTTGACCTGTAACGTTTCTTGACCCGGTAAAAGTGGATTTGTGGACATGCAGAGTTGTTGCACATTAATAACCTGAACGTGCACTTGATTTGTGTTGGGGCTGTTAGTAACATATAGAGCTCTGTGCCTATAAATATAGTTTCTCCCTGTTCGTTCAGAGGGATAATGACACAAACTCTGAGATCTATAGCTAGATCTTCATTCTCCCACTGTCATATTTATTTTAGTTTTAATTCAGTTTCTGGTAACAATTCGCTGTCTGAGTAAGAGATTCTGCCTACTGTCCTAGGCTGAGTGCTGGTGATTCCGGGGGGATTCCTTTACCGCTACTGAACAAAGCCAAACCAACTTATGGGCAAAGAGACAGATTTTGATCTTTTAGGGCAAAGACTACGCGACTGCATTCCCCAGGCCATATTATATATATTGTTTTCAATTCTGTTTTAATTCTTTACTAGCATGCTAGGAATTTAATTTTAATTTGTTTTGATATGCATGATTTTAAGAAATAGCACAGTTTACAACAAGCAGAACTGACATCAAGAAGAGTAAAATGCACAGTAATTTACTCAGAAATATAAAGTTTAATAGTGAGATGTGAATTTAACTCCATAGAAGTGCATACTTGAACAATGACACTAAGTGGACATAAGATTGTAAATTTTATAGCGTGTTTGGACTTTTCTGCTAAAATATTACCATGTATGTGCATATTTAATGTTGATCTTTTTATGAAAATGAAACCGAGCATTTGTCTATTTTGGAAATATTTATTTGGATTTTCTTTTGTGCTCCTATGTGAAGCTAGTACAATGAAGAAAGATTGGTGATAAGTTGCAAGGTTACAAAGTTATGCGGTATGCATGGGCATGTGGTGAGCTGGTGCATATCCCATAAACCACATATTGGGTATAATACCTTTTTCTTTAAAGAAACAAAACAAAAATTTTAAAACAAAAGTTCAGAAAATCGGATAAAAATTGTAAATATATGCAAATGGCTAAACTGTTGATATTAATGCATACAGACAAATCGATTAGCATGACAGACTATATTAACGAAGTATTAACATTTAACAAGTTATTTCTAAATACTAATTATTAAAAAGGACAAAATCAATTTATTCAAGCTTACAAGCATGATGTTTTCGGGTGCAGGAGTAGCACATTTATTGGCAACTGGCATTGGAGGGGCTGTAAATGCAACAAACCATTAACTGCTTGTGTTGCTTATGCAACACAAAAGTCCCCTTCCCCCATAGTAGATTCTAAGGAACATGGTAAAAGAGAGGGGGAGGGAAGAAGGGAGAGATGGAAGGAGGGAATAAGGGATGAGGGGAAAAGGGGAAGACAACATTCATAAGAAAACTAAAGTGAAATGAAATTTTAAGAAGCATAAAAATCAGTATGTACCTTATGAAATAGAAGACGGATATGCTCATACCTTTCTAGTTGTTGGTAGAAAAGCCATTAAGCTGCTAGGGGAAGAAGAGACTGAAAACCCTAGAAATGACGGGCAGCGAATGAGAATGGGAAAGAGAAATGACAGAGCTGGGGAAAGAGAAGGTGTTGTGGTTTTATGTTATAAGGGGGAGCCAACTTTAGTTTAATGGGTTGGGTATCAGATCTGAAATCTGACCCAATCCCGTCTACGCATTAGAATGAGCTCACAAATGCGGGAGCATAATCCAATTTGCGTCCGCATATGTTTTTCCCCCTCTTGTGGACATTGCACTTCCTGACCTGCACAAATTTGCATATGTGTTAAAATGTATGCACCAATTTTATGCATATGTATATGTTGCCGCAGAGTGGTAAGCCGGCCTCCAACTTTCTCCTGTTAAATTAATAGTGATCTCTAGAGTTCCCAGTCCTTTCTCCATTCAAGGTCATCATTTCTCTTCCATTCAAATGCTCATTCATTATGTGTATTCTTTGGTTTACTTGATGAATTTGCACGGGACTTTCTTTCCAGGTTTAAAAGAAAAGAAACGGAAAGAAAATCTATTTTGATCATTGTGGTTAGATATTCTGCTATGAAGATGTCCAATCAAGATATGTGTTCCAATTGATGCATGTTTCAGCACAGAAAAGTACTAGATTATGCTGTCCTCAACTTTGACAAGCATATGTAGTATGAATACCGGGATAAGAATTTTTGGACTAATTTCCATTTTTGTCCATTTTATGAAATGTGTGGCATCACACCTAGTCCATACTGGGTGGTCCAATTTCAACTTCAGATCAGTTTCTTATTTGAAACTTGCCTTTTTTTATCCAATTCTCTTTTGTAAGCTATTAAAAGGTATGCTAGAAAACAAGATCTGCAAGGCTATGTGATAGGTATTCATAAAAAAAATGACATTTTAGGTTGAAAGCATCACAGACCTTTTGGGAATGCTATTGTTTTATACTCCCATATTTTATCAAGCATTCATTTAATATCCTATGATCAATATTGCACACATATATTTGCTATGATATCATATTTTTTTATTCATTACAGGGACCTGCAAATAAGAAAACTGTCTGTGCTACATGCCATGGGAGTTTTGCCGATTGTCCTGGTCATTTTGGATACTTGAGGCTTGCACTCCCAGTCTTTAATGTTGGTTATTTTAATTCTATTCTAAACACTTTGAAGTGCATCTGCAAGGTTTTTTTTTTTCTTTTCAAAATGGTTATTTTATTTCTCAGTTTAATATCTAATAATAAACTAGATCAAGTCCATTTACATCTGCTAATGTTGATGATATATCATAGTAGTTTGGTACAGAGTTGCTCGCTTTAGTTTTATGTACTAGTTGGTACTCATTTTTAATAAATCTTATTATAGGGCTGTGGCAGAATACTCCTCGCAGATAAAGAACATAAGGAATATTTGATGAAAACGAGAAATCCTAAAGCAGATCTACATCAGAAGAATTTAATAATGAAGAAAGTTAGAGATATCTGCGTCAAGAGTACTCGATGCCCCCATTGTGGACGTAATAATGGTTTGTGGCATAACATATGATTAGGTCTTTTCATTTCATGAATGTTATTATGCGGCCTATTTGTTCTTTGCTATCTTTTATGCTTTACTCATAAGTGTTGTATTATACTTGTTGTTTTTCGCTGAAACCAGAGCACATTTCCTTTATTATCGAGTACGATTATGGTTTAGAATCTTAGTTCTTAATTTCATCCTTTCATATTGCTGTCTTTTACACTTGGGGGCATGGTTCCTTATTTATCTTTATCTTTTTTCTGCTATTGATGTTTATTTCTCTTATCACACATGCTAATATTAAGTTGGAAAAATCTTACTGTCTTATGCTTGCATTAGCCAAATTGCAGAGAGTATTTAATGACCTCAAAGAGTTCAATTAAATGGGTATTGAATGTTTTAATAGAGGGATTGCAATGTATGCTGGTCTTTACTTCTTGAGTTCCTTCTTGGTGTTCTTTTTTTCTTTTGAGAGTAAAAGCCCATTGAAAAGTTTTTAACAAAACGAAGTACATAAGATAATGAGTAGAAGGTGATACAAAAATAGCTCCACACCAACTTCACACATGATGAATTGGCGTAAAAGTGGAGTGGTAGCCCTGACGTTTTCCTATATGTGATCACTCACGATACTATCATCTTCGAGTCTCCAACGCCTCTGTCAGTAGTAGCGTCTCTGTCTTAATGTCGAGAGTGCTCTGAGATGGGTGCCGAGCAAAGTCCTGGTTCTGTTCCCCATGGCACTTTTCAGGTGCTCTTGGAAAGCAGTTTTACTTGCAGCCTTCAAATTTGTAGTTCCTGACATGAATCTACATGTCAGTACTGTAGTATGTTATGTATTGAGTGAAGGTTTTAAATATTACTTTGGATCAAGTCAAGGCCTTTTTGAATTTGTAGAGCTATGGAGTGACTGATCCAACATAACATCATCATAATACATGCAGTATTCTCCCATCTACTACACACTACACTACGTTGCTGGGATTTCTTTTTCTCTTTTTTCTTTTTTCCTTTTTTAAAGTTTTATGCTGAGCTGTTTCTTGCACCTAATGAGAACAACCCTCAAATTTATAAGGAAAGACAATAGAAAAAAGGAACAACATGAGATTTGGTTGAAATGGGAACGCCAAATTATGACGATATTCAAGACTCATGGGAATGATCCAACTATGCATCCATCTATAGGAATCTAATGTTGTACAATTCTATAAAACAAACACAATGCCGATAGCAATTTGTGAATTTGTTGCATGAATAACTAAAGTAGCAATTTCTGGCATCTTCTAGAAGGAAATTTAGTAAATTATTACCATTCTCATCTGCACAAGACAAATATGATGCTTTTACAGTTTATATGAATATCTAAGATACTTGCTTTAGTTTTGGGTAAATTGCAGAAAACACCCTTGTACTATCAGGGGTGTTGCATCAAACTCCCGAACTATAAAAAGTTGCACATTGACCCCCTGGATTCTGTCACTGTTAACTTTTCCGTTAAAAGAGGCACGTGCAAAGCACCTGACCCCTTTAAACTTAATTATTTAAAAAAATCCACCACCACCTCACTTTCCTCCTCCACAAAAAATTGCACTCGTAGATGTGGAAAGATTTGCCAACAGGTTATGGGCATTCACTATAAACTGCAGACGAAGAAGGCTTTTGGAACTATTTAAATTCTGGTGATGCTCTTTCATTTACTATTGCTCTCTATATGTGAACAAACCCAAAAGTCTCAAATCTGCTGCCAACTTTGATTGTCATGTTCCAGTGAGATACATTATAATTGTTGGTGTCTGAGAAAATAAAAGATAAATGGCTTGTGAAGGAGGCTAGTTGTCTACAGAAGTAGCATTGTATTATATTTGTTGTCAAATATTTTAGCATTTATTATGAGTAGTTTAGTGTTATGGTAGTCTTGTACCCTTTTTATGCATTGACTTGGGAGGAAGTAGAGGTTTGAGGGAGAAAAATATTGAGTTCTTCAGAGCATTCTATCCTGATGGATCAATGTGGTAGTCCAATTGGTAAGTGAACTCTGAGTGAGTTGTTTGGAGATTATTGGAATTAAAAGGCCCTCCAATGTGTCCTTTTATACAGTTATTGTTGTTATTGTTTTTATATTATTCTATCATGTTAATTGCTCTCCATCAGCAAATGAATTTGGCACTTTGAATCTATTAAGATTGCCTCCTATGTCAAAATTTTCCCACTTGTATTGAGTGTAATAGTTCTTTGTCCATTTATTATAGACACATGTTGTTATTCCCTATCACAGTTTCTTGTTATCCCATTGGTTTGACAAACTCCAAATTTTTAGGATTGTTCACTTGTGAGCATCTACTCCCAAGATTATCTTGTCAATGGAAATTTAAGCACTGGGTTTAGCTGTCATAATAAAGATTATGCAATACTTTGTTTTTTTTGTTATTTGTACCATTGATTTTTCAAATACAGGTGTTGTGACGAAAACAAAATCTCAACTGGCTGTTGCTGAAAGTTTTACCAGAAGTTTTGATGAAAGTTTAGCAGAATGCCGTACTGCATTATCCCACTTGAAGGAAAAAGCGTCTTTTCAACCACAGCATCTTCTAACACCTTTTAAAGTTCTTTCTCTTTTCAAAAAGATGCCTGATCAGGTACATGCTTAGTGGATTCTTTTTCATTTGTTCAACCAATAGTTTGCAATAGTACAATTCTGCTACTGTCAGTTTTTTTGATTATGATGTCATCTTCCACTACAGGATTGTGAGGTTCTTAATCTTTGCGTTAGGCCTGAAAATCTTATTGTGACAGAGGTTGCAATACCACCTGTCCCTATCCGCCCATCTAGTTTTGTTGGTTCGGGACAAAGGTAGTCCTGTACGTTCTGTCAATTGATGTGTATTTTTTGCAATTGCCATTGATATGACATTGTGGCAATGCAGATCTGGTCATGTGACACTAACCTATATATATGCATTCCTTTTTGTGTTCTTGCAGCAATGAGAATGGTCTAACTGTCATATTAAGGAACATAGTAAACACCAATTCTATTCTTCGGGATGATCTTGAAGGTGCTGCCCCACTGTATAACTGTTTGGTAAGATTCTTCTTGCTAATGAGCCTTCAAGATGGGATCATTTTGTAGTTTTTTTTTTTATTTTTGCGAAACTATTTTCTTGATGTTCAGAATAGTTAAGCTTGTTTCTGGTGATGATCTCTATCCATGCATAGATTTTTTTTCCTTTGTTTTGTTTTACATCTGGATCTAAAAATGTAGAGACCAATGTGAAGGAAAAAAAAAGAGAAGATATTTTTGGTGACAATGATAAGTTATTTTTGGGGACAATAGAGACGTGATGATTAAAACTGTATACATGGGCATGCCTACATGCGATGGAAACTAATACGAATTTTGTTGATAAAGCTATAGTGTCAATGCCATGGTTAGGCCTTCCATCAGATGATCTAGTACGGTGGGGGCCGAGGACCTTTATTGTCCACCACCACTGCCTAAAAGCTCAAATGGAGAGAACACCGTTATTGAACACTCTCTAGGGCCTTACATACTATATATAGCATATCCCAATTTTCTAATACAACTTTGCAGGAAATAACATCTCTAATTTCTAGTGACAAGTATGTGGCGACACATGCATATCATTATAAGGCCTTCTAAACACCATGCTGAAGGACTTGTTTTACGCTTGCCGGACATGCCAAATCTCCTGTAAAAGCAAGTTAGCTACCACATAGTCCTGTGATTTCTTAGTGAACTTGCTTTTAATTTGCTCCGCCTCTACAACAATGTTACCAACAGATTGATACAGCCTAATTCAGCTTGCGAGGCTGAACAAGGACATTGATAGAATAGATGACCTCTAGATCATTGTCTGCTCCACATAGAACATAACCATCCTCCTGTAGAAGATGAAAGTCCTTAAGCTTGCTCCTAGTTAGAAGCTTGTCTGGTATAGACCTAAGAGCACAACGTGACATCGTATGGTTATGATGTTAAAACCATATACTGAAGCAAGAGAAAATTGAGGGTAGTGAGTCCCAGATACTTCTGAAGCAGATGAAAAATGTGATCTTACAATCCATGTCCAAAAATCCTTGCTGCTCAGGATAGGAACCTCAACTATATAAGGCCATAGTTGAGCCAACTCCTGGACTGGAAAAGTCCATTTCTCACCATTGATTAACTTGCTGATTGTCCAATGCAATGTAGATGCTGGGCTAGTGGCGGAGCCGCATAGTATTCAGGTTGGGCAAATGCCCATCCTGAAATTTGAAATTCCTTTGTATATAGGAAGGTACACATTCATGTGCCTCACCTGCAATAAATATTGTGCCTGAGCTTTTCCTAGCATTTTCTCATAAGTCTAATAGAGGAGTAATTATATTTCACACAATGATAGCTAGCATTCTATCTATTACTTTCCTTTCATGGAAGCTACATAGTTTTTTTTATTTTATTTTTGTGTTAACTAAAGAATCTCATCAAAATTAAATAAGAAAAATGCAAGTTATTTATAAGGCCTATGTCTTCTAATATCTTTTAATCAATCAGTAGAGAAAAGTATGTATTCATAAGTCACAAATATTTTGCAATATCTTTTTTTGGGAATATATTTTGTAACCTGGCGCAATCGGGGTTTAAACCCTAAACCTCTTGCCACTGCGAACAGCTATAGTGACACTTACAAAATTCATATTTTTTATTTTTTAATAAAAAAATTCAAAATGTTCTTAAATATAATTTTTATTTATTTATAATTATCTTCAGCGTTTGTAATTTTGTGCCCTACCTGAATTAAAATTCTGGCTCCGCCCTTGTGCTGGGGGCTAATATCGAGAGTGCTAGCGATCCTTCCCTGCAGTAACCATGGATTAAACCAAAGGCTAGTAGATTGTTCATCCCCAACATATTTGAGCACAGTAAACAATGCCAATTCCTTCATCTAATGAGAAATTCCATGCGCTTGAGTCTAAAAGAGAAGTCTTTGCATCTCTGGACGAACCTGTCTTAACATATTTGTGCTCTGTCAAAGTTGCCCAAATAGAGAAAATTTACGCATAGAGAAAATATATGTATGTGTGGCAAGTTAAATGATTATTTGATTCGAACATATTAGATGAAAACAACAACAACAGGAGCCTTCATTACAAATTTTTAGGCTTGGTTACATGAATCCATTCCTATCATTCAGCTTTACTAAGACCTATCTTGCTGGTTAAATTAACAATCCTTACTTCGTATATAATTGTTTCCACCTGTGATTGTTTAGACCTACATGTACTCTTTTATTAACTACAATCCAACCACTTCCAACTGCACCTTTATTGGCCCTTTTTGCACGTCTAAACCATCTCAATGAGTTCTATCCCATTTTATCCTCAACTGGAGTTATTACCTTTAACTTCATAGCAACATACTCATCTGCTCCTATCAATATTGCTGATCATCCATCTTAGCATTCTCATTTTGGGCAAACACATTTTTTGCATGTTTTCCCCTTAATTTTTCATGTTTTAACCCATAAACCATTCATGGAATGGTCTTATGGGTGTCTCATCGAATTTGCCTTTTAGTTTCATGAATGTCTATGATCATTTAGTATTTCAGAAGCACTTTTCCACTTTAACAACTCCGTGTTGATTTTATGAACCACATCCTCCTCAATATCATATTGACGACCAATGATTTATTCTACGTAGAGAAAACAGTCAGATGTTTTCTTGGCCATTAATCGGCATTGTATGGTTATTTCTTCTCACAAAGATGTTAAACTTATATTCTATGTATCAGATCTTTGTTTTGCTAATCCTGTAACTTTTAGATTTTAAAGCTTCTTCTAACCTTTTTATTTTGGAAGTTGTCCTTTTGTTAAACTCATCAGCTAATACAATATTATTAGAAAACTGAGAAGATTTAGATTATCAAAATTAGAGAGTTGATGAATCATCTCTTTATATTCTTATTTATATGCAAATACAGTTCCAACTTCAACAATATGACTCCTAATAGCAACATGACTTCTAAGCACATGATGACTCATAATTACATAATAACTTTTAATTACACTCCCCTCAAGCTAGAGATATACACAGTACATGCCCAGCTTGTTAGAAATAAATTCAACTCAGGTCTTCCCAAGAAACTTTGTGACTATATCTGCCAATTGATCAATTGCTGAAACATGTCGAGTTTGAATGATTTTATTCTCTACCCCTTTTGGCGCATCGCATGATAGTCTATCTCAATGTGTTTTATGGGCTCGTAAAATACATGATTTCAACATTGTGAAGCAACTTGATTGACACAATACAACTTCATAGGAGATTCTAAAGTGAAATCAAGCTTCGACAATAGATCCTTTACTTAAACCAACTTACATGCCAATTCTGTCATCGCACATGTATTCTGACTTAGCACTAAACAGTGATACCATACTGTTTTTTACTCCAAGACAAAACAAGTACACAATAGCCTGTGGTTGGTCCACATGTCAATAGTTGAGCTCGCTCAGTCTACTTTTGAAAAACTTGCCACTCGAGTATGTCCACAATATGAATTCAATAATTCCTACTCTGGAGCTTTTTTCAAGTATCTGTTATCTGTATTGTTGCTTTTTAATGACTCGTCTTCGGTGCTGAAAGAAACCGGCTAACTACACTGATTGCAAATGCGATGTTAGATCTAGTTATCATCAAATAACTCAACTTTCCAACCAATCATCAATATTTGTCACATTATCCAGGGGCTCCTCCTGATTTGGTAAGATTGATATTAGTCTTCATCAATGTATTCACAACTCTTCACCCTAACAAACCAACCTTTGTCAAAATATCAAACAATATTTTCTTTTGAGACAGAAAGACTCCTTTCTTGGTTCTTGCCACCTCAATTCCCAAGAAGTATTACTAAGATCCGAGGTCTTTTGTCTGGAAACGTGTAGTAAGTGTATTGTTTTATATATGCAATTCCTTGTGAATTGTTTCTAGTGATCACAATGTCATCTACATATATCACCAAAAGTATTCTCTTTTTTATGTTTATGAAAGAAAACTGAGTGACCTTTTTGCCACGAGAAAGGTCAAACTCTTTAAGAACTGATGTAAATCGCCAAAATCCATGCTCTTGGTAACTCTTTTAACCCATATAAGGACTTTTTCAATTTGCATACTTTCTCAGACTCTCTCTAAGTAACAAACCCAAGTGGTTACTCCACGTATACCTCTTTGTCAAGAATGCCATAGACACATTCTTAATATCTAGCTGATGCAGAGGCCAATGATGAATTGCAACCAATGAGATAAGTATCCAGACTGAATCAATCCGGGCTACAGCTGAAGACATGTTCTAGTAGTCAACACCATAAACTTGAGAGTATCTTTTGGTTACTAGCCATGCCTTCAAGCGAGCCAAGGGCTATATGGATTTATCTTTATATTATGCCACCATGTCAAACAACTGTGTGCTCCTTTGAGGAAGAAAAACAAGGTCTCATATTTCATTCTGCTATAGAGCCATCATTTTCTTTTGCATGACATCTCTTCATGCTGGGATAGAAATGACTTCTGACACAAAGTTGAGAACTGAGTATGAGTCCACAGAAGAAATAAAAGCACTATTGGAGAATGATAAAATTTAATAATAGATGGGAAATACAGGTGCGTTTGCGCTTACGAAGAGCAACCAGAAGGTCAGTGTCAGAAACATGAGAACTAGAATAAGAAGGAATGAGAGTAACATCACTGGAGGGCATATCATTCTCATCAGATTGTGAAGTAAAATCTGGAACAACAAATGACGGTGGTACAGTAAAGGTGTGTCTTGTATACACGTTGGACGGTTCTCCATGTTTAGAGGATAATGTGTCTAGATCTATAATGTCTAATAATATGGTATTATCAGGAGAATGTTCCTGAACTAACAAAATGCATAAATCTTCATCGGATTCACAAGAATGGGATTCTATCGAAGTATGGCTTAGACTAAAAGAATTGACACCAGTTCTGAACAATATCAATTATATATAGACTAGTACAAATATAGCTAAACAATAACAATATATATATTTATATGCCTTCTGAGCACGTGAATATCCAAGAACACTTTTAAGGGCACAAGAATGTAACTTGGTTCGGGGATCATTAGTATGTTCAAAGTACACAGGTCCAAACACTTTGGGTGTTAAAGGAAATAAATCACTTTGTGGATATAGCGTTGAGTATGAAATCTGACTGTCTGGAATAGATGATGGGGTATGCTATTAACAAGTAAGAACAATTTTTCATTAAATACATTCAAGTGACTCAAAATAATCATCCACAAACATTGCAAAATATTTGAAACCAAGTTTTGATGTTACAAGGATCCCATATATTTGAATGAACTATAACAAATAAGCAATGATCCTTTTTATTGATTCTATCAGGATAACATACGATGATGTTTACCTAGTTGACATGACTCACAATCTAAAGGCATAACATGACTTAACTCAAAATTAAAAGCTTCAAAACTTGTAAAGATAGATGTTCTAACTAACAATGCTAATAAAAGCATGTACATAAATAACATGCTACCTGTTTGGAATCCAAGTCTAGATAATACAATCCACCACATTCACGCCTTGTGCTAATTGTCTTCCTTGTTCTAACTTCCAAGTTGACATACACAATGTGTGGAAAGAATGTTCCAAAGCAATTTAAGGATGTGGCAGTTCTACTAATAACAATTTAAAAGGGAACTTAAGAACATAAAGCATAGATGACAAAGATAATGAGTAGCATTGACAATGCCTATACCTTGTATAGAAGATATAGAACTATAAACTAGTGTCACCGTTGGATGAAAATATCCAGAATCAAGATATGAAAATATACTTTTGTTTCCAATCATATGGCATGAAGCTCATGAATTTATGATCCACGTGCGAAGAGAAGAAGATGTACAAGTAATAGAGTTACATGTCTGGGCTAGAGTAGCTATGGAGGAAGAAGATGACATTTGGGTAACCTATAGCTGTTGAGACATTTGAAATTACTAAAACAACTGGCGTGCATACCCCTCATTTGTCATACTCCCGAATCTCCTTGCACCTCTTGAGTTGTAGCTACATTGGCAGCTCGAGCTGGCTTTCCATGTAGCTTCTAGTAATTATGCTGGTGTGACTTACTACCTTGCAATAGTGACATGTTCCCTTAAAAGAACATTTATCACCAAATCTTCTTACCAAAATGGCCTCCACCACGTCCCCACCATAATAACATCTTCTAGATCTTCCATCAAAATGCCTCTTGCGTGACTGTCTTCCTTGAACAGTTAGTGCATCCCTCTCACGGGCCTCATTAACAATGGGCCTCATTAACAGTAGAATTCTAAGATTTTGCTGGAAGAACACTTTGTAAGCAATCCATATGTCTCTAGTAAAAATCTGATTGTTAAACTGCCTATCACTTGAGGTCGTGCCGGTGTATAATCCGAAGGAACGTTGCTGAGAAAAGTTTGTACCGCCAGCTTGCCCCATTGCTCTACATTTGCCTCACGTTAGAAACCCATGGATCCATAGTGTAAAAGATCTGCTCAAATAGCATGATATCTTCTCGCTTCCAATCATTTGTCATCGGTTTGGGAGGATCTTTGGTAAGATAATCATCATTTCCTCTGCTGGTGAGATATACCTTGATCCTTTTTCACTATAAATGGTTATCACTGTCGAGATTTCGATCAATGATCTTCCCCAAGATAACCTAAGAACAACGGGCTTTGTTAGCCATTACACACAAATACTCAAGTCACCAAAAAGAGAAATAAGACCCCTCCCCCCCACTCAACCCCCCCCCCCCCCCCAAAAAAAAAAAAAAAATCTTTTACTATGTCTCACAAACAAACCCGCAAATTGATCCTCTGCTGGGATCCAACACACCTAAACAACCATAAACACCCAACAAAAAACCCAAACAAATGATCCTCACTCGGGACCTTAAACAACTCATAAATTACCAAACTTTGTAATATTAAAAAAGAATACATAATCCAAAAGGAGAATAACCCAAATCACCAAATGATCCTCTTTTTTAATTTTAATTTTTTTTTTTTACAGTTTTATTGTTCATGTGAAACCTTTTTCTGTTTAACATAATAACTCCTAATTACATTATGACTCCTGATAACACAAACCACATGGCACGCGATATGACTCTATTCTGAATATGCCTAAAGAGGTCATCCATAGCTAATGCGAGGACACAAGGAGCGGCTTTGACTCTCCAAATTTTATTGCTTCTGCTATTGTTCTCCAACAGTCTTTAATCACATCACTATAACTACCTGATAGTTGTTTTTTTTCCCTTTTCTAAAACCTACGATATTAATGTTTCCCTAGAAGTCCATCCTATCACGAGTTTTTTTCTAATTAATGAAAACAATATATAAATGTCCTTTTTTCTCTCTATTTCTCTTCATGAATCCTCTTATGAAATAAATAGTTTATGGTCAGTCTATTTGACATAAAACCAAATTGGTTTCAAACACATGCATTTCTTTTCTTAGTCATTGTTCAGTTACTTTCCTCGGAGTTCCATTGTGTGCCTTATTAGCTCTATTTCACAATTTGTTGTAAAATTTATATATCACTCTTATTCTTGCAAATGTGCAAAGAAGTGCTTATCCTCTATTCGTGAGCATTTTCCTATACCTACAATTTCCATTGAATAACTTAGTTAAACCATACTTTGACAGATACTAAATTGCATACCCTACAACGCTGGCAATTCATTTTTTTTATTGTACTGTTAACTTCAGTAACCTTAATTGCTGGACAAGTAAGTTTTACAGACTATTTTAATTCATTGCTTGTCGGTAAAATGTTTGAAAAAAGTATGATAGGTATACATAGTGTACTTTTTCCATGTCTTGGCCCATTTCTTTTAGTATTTACCATGTCAGTAATGGGTGCTTCTTATCTAAAAACACTTACACATTTTTTGATGAGGTTGTGCCCTTCGTTACTTCTTCATGTTTGCTCCTAGTATCCGCAATGACATCGATATCTGCGGCCCAAAAGGAGTTCTCGCTCTTTCACCTCATAAACTATACTAGTTTTTCCTGAGCTATCAGAATATAAACTAAACTGTTGTTGTTGTTGTTGTATCAGAAAATGGAGACATGTTTCAATAAATACTTGAATATCCAATGTAAATAACATGACTCAATTGACTGAACAGTGATCCAGAAAGAATTTACTAATTCAATAGTCAGAATTCAAGAGGCTTGATTAAACTTTCTCAGGCTTTCATATATACCACAAAGGCCTTAGTTAAAAGCTAATTACACTTATATTCCTTTATGTCAGAGTCAGATATCAAAGAAAGAAACACTGAAACATGAAAAATCAATTTCCCCTTATATGTGGTCTGATGGAGCTTCTGATATGTATGCATCTTCTATCCTCTGTAGCCTTGCATCATACGCTTCTTACATGACGCTGCCGGAAAGTTTCGAAGTGTGAACTATCAGATATCTACTTTTATTTAAGCACCAACATACTTACTGGCCAATTTCTCTTGTACTCCTTACGGTAAAAAAGTAAAATAGGGTGAAGAAATGGGTTGATTCTTCTGGAAGGAAAAGGAGGAAAGCCTCCAAGTTGAGTTGTTTGTTAATTATATATTTAGGAGCACCTGCTACTTAACACCCCCACCCTCACCGCAACCACCACCACAAACATGAGCGCAAACACACAAACACACATGCACAAAAAAACACAAGAAAAAACCCACCGCCATCACCAAATTCTCCCAAACCCCGACACGGAAAGATAGAAAATAATATTTCATGGGTACATTTGCCCTGTGTATGTTGTTTGTCTGTTTTATTACTTTTCATTCAGTTTGCAATGATATGCTGATCTAACCTCTTCTTTAGCTATGAATCCCCATAAGATCTGCTACCGTATATTTAGTTAGGTAATTTCTGTTTTAACACAACGAGGCTTTGCAAGGTACTTTGGGATGCTAACAATTGGTTACCTTCAGGAATGCTGGTCGGTACTTCAAAGTCAAGTTGTTGAATATATAAACAGCGAAGCTCCTTCTGTTTTTGAAGCTAAAAATCAAGGTCTTGTTCAACGGCTTAAAGGAAAGCAGGGACGTTTTCGTTGCAATTTATCGGGAAAACGTGTTGAATATACTGGAAGGACTGTCATTTCTCCTGATCCGAATTTGAAAATTACAGAGGTCAACTGTTTGAATTCTGTGAATCTATAGAATGGACCACTCGAATACATACATTTGATTAAATTTTCCTGCATTTATCATTTGCTGTCTTTCCATGAACTTTTTTGTCTATTCCAGGTTGCTGTTCCAATATTAATGGCCCAGGTGCTAACATATCCGGAAAGAGTTACACATCATAACATAGAGAAGCTGCGACAATGTGTTCGCAATGGGCCTTTCAAACATCCTGGGGCGAATTTTGTGACATTAGTTGATGGCACTCGTGTGTAAGTGCTAAGTTACTGATTCCTCAAACTTATGCAGTTCTTAACGTGAACTATTGAACTCATCTTGCAGGCATTTGAAATATGTGGAGAAGAAGAATGTTGCTAATGAACTGAAATATGGTTGTGTAGTGGAAAGACATTTGGAAGATGGAGATATTGTTCTTTTTAACAGACAACCAAGCTTGCATCGGATGTCTATCATGTCTCATAGGGTATAATATTTTGTTAGATTCTTTTGTTCTTTGTTCGGAATTGCTTCTGTTGTAACACTTTGCTTCTTTTTCATGGATTTAGGCAAAGATAATGCCTTGGAGAACCCTGAGGTTCAATGAGTCTGTTTGCAATCCTTACAATGCTGATTTTGATGGTGATGAAATGAACTTGCATGTTCCTCAAACGGAAGAAGCTCGTACAGAAGCATTTACGCTTATGGGGGTATTTTCCTTTAATTCTTTGCAACGAGTGGATAATCCTGTTGAACTTATTGTACATGTCTCCACTCTTTGCATACCTATGGCTCTCGGTTGAGTAAAAAGTGTATGAATGCCCAAACTAGCTCATCAGGTGTACGAATAGGTAAATATACAATAGGACTGGAATTTACCCGATTATCCGGTCCTAATCTTGTCCCGAACGGGACCCGAACCGATCTAGAATGGGTGCTGAATATTCATGGGTAGGATATAGATACAGAAAATTCGAAACAGACGTTGCTACCAGCATAAGAGGCATACTACGCAACGCTGGGAATTTTACCATTTACTTGGTCCCAATCCTGTCCGAAGTTGGACCTAAACTGATTCAGAAGGCCAGAACCGGTCCTTAATATTTATTGGTAGGGTATGGATATAGAAAATCCGAAACCGACCCGACCCGTTACCGGCCCTAATATATAACAAGCAATAGTTGGAATCTGTCAATCTTTCTAGAATCTAGAGTTTTTGAACTATAGATTCGATGTGAAGGTATTATGGGGAGCTGTGCATGGAGGGGAAGTGGTGTTATACCTAATCACAAGGCATCAAGTGAAAATGTTTACATCCTTGTATTGTAATTACTGATTTGGTTTTCCATGTAATGCTTGGATAACTTATCATATTAACAATTAGTTTTAGGGAGTTCATATACTTAGATCCTTACTTGAGTCTCAGCTAATACTCTGAAATAGTTAAAACTTCATGTGAAAGAGACAATTTCTTAAATAGTACGAACACATTTACAGTGTTGTTAAAAGCGGAAAAAAGCTGGCTTAAGCGTTTTGGTTTGAGCCGTTTTTCTCAGGCCAAAAGCGTTGATATTAAGCGCCCTGCTCGTTTTCGGCTTGCAAAAGTCCTCTGAATTGGCAAAAATGACCCGCATGCGAGCGAAAAATGACCTAAATCCGCTTTATTTGGAAAGATTTGCGCCTGCTTTAATCTCAACCCGGTTCCAAAATATAAAAGCCCCGTCCAAAAGCTTAACCCTAATACCAGCTCTCGTTATCCCCCCCCTCTCACTGTGACGACCATCTTTCTTCTTCTAGAGCTCACTTGGGAGGCCCCTCTACCATCTATCTCTTAAGCTGAGTTAGTTATCCTGCAGCCATTTCTATCTCATTCTGCATATCTCCTGCAATCATCTCTATTGCTCTTAAGCTCATATTAGGCTCACACAACAGTCCCTCTACCCTATGTGTTAACAACACCTTGCACCTCTAGGAGCTCTTTGGTCTCCCACCGCCCCACCGTTATCAACAACGCCCCGATAGCACTTTCAAATGCTCTCTGAATTATTATATACAAATGCTATAATTCATATTAGTCATCAAAAAACGCATTAATTTTCAGGACTTCCTTTCCAAGATTTATACGAATTCCCCCCTTTTTAGATTTTTCTAATTTTTTCAGTATTGTTATTGTTTTTTGCACCTATACTTAATTTCTTTTATTTAAAAAAATAGACTTGGCGCTTTTTGCTGCTTAAACCCTGCTAAAGCTATAAAAGCCTAAGCTATGTCTTGCAGCCTCACTCCGCTTTACGCTTACAACCTTGGTCATATACAAAAGGTGAAAGGTAACATATGATGTTTAAAGAAGGTAAACAAATTTACATTACAGAGCATATGTAAATTAAATGAACAAAGATTATGGAAGTTAAAATGAGTTTATGAATGGAATATTAATGGGAAAATTTGTTATGGGTTAGAAAGAGGAAACAATACTACTAGAGGTGTAGCTTATCGATTGCCCCTATACATGGCTTTGGTTAAAATTTTAGCCTGATGAACAGGGCTTTGGGAATTTCTTACTGACAAGCAGGCTGCCTTCGATCATATTTATCTCAGTAGACAACCTTTATTTATGTGCTCGGAGAGTGAGTACATGAAGCCTTGTTCATATATATGTGTTTCATTCGGCGGCTTTACTTGTACATTCGAGAGTCTGCAACCATTGGTGCATTTTGGAGTGCATTTTTATTGATACATGTTTAACTTAGCAGACTATTTGGCAAGTAGGAAACCCTACCTCATTGGTTATTCAATTTCAGTTTCTGCCATTAAAGAGCATGTTCATAAGGGTGTGTTTGGTAATCCTTTGCTTATGTTTGACTTATCCAAAAGTGCTTTTAGAAAAAGAGCTGTTGTATAATAAGATGTTTGGTTATTTTAAAATTCAGGTGCTTATAAAATAATTATATGGTTTTTTTTTACAAGGTTTAAAATCTCGGAAACCGATGCAAGGGTTAAAATCTCGGAATTGGTATCGGTTTCGGCCAATGGTTTTCAGTGTAAATATCATCAGTATCAGACGCCAATATCGGAAATATTGGCCATATTGGCAATATCGGCCCCGATATCGGCCGATATTATAGGGTTAATATCGTATTGGGTATCTAAATCCGATACGATATCGCTGATACGTATCAGAATCAGTTGATAATTGAAACCATGGTTTTTTGTATTAGTCCTTAAAATCTTTCATATTTTGATATTAGTTCCTTCAATTATTTTGAATCTCTATTTAGTCCCTCAAATCATATAAGTTACACAAAATTAGTCTTTCAGATGACATTTTTATTATAAATGACTAACCATAGTTTAGTCTGAGTTAATTAAGGATAGTCAATTACTTAACTTCTCCCTAGTTAACCCCTTGATGAACACCCTCAGCTTTTCAGGTGACTTTCCACCCATCCCCCTATTATTCTCTCCCTAAATATGTAATGTTGCTGGGTTTTACACATAGAAAGAGGACTGGCCTTGGTATTTGCTTTGCTTTAAGAGAGTTGGAATGGGGGGTGAGCTATCTTTTAGAGAGAGGGATTGGGGCTGGGGGATTTAAAGACGGAGAGAAAGCGGTTGGATTTTAGTTCAGGTCAAGTTAACGGAATATTCTCTCTTTTTAGATAGAAACTAACTAGAGGGATTAATTTGGTATAACTTATAGGATGAACTATAGCAATTCAAAAGTTTTGAGGGACTAATATCAGAATATGAATGATTACAGGGACTAATATCTTAACAACCCTAACAATTTAAATATTTGATATTAATTTGTTTGAAGAAATTAGGATAAGAATGAATGTGTAGGAGAGAAGTTTAGATATAATTACTAACCTATAGTTGGCGAAATAGAGAGAAAAATTCGGTTAGTGGTCATATTATTTGGGAGAGCATGCGAGAGAAAAATAAAGAGAGAAAAGAGGAGATAAGTTTTGGCTTTTTTGGTTGAGAAACCAGAGTTTTTCACTTCTGTAAGATGTAGTTTTTTGACTTTTGCTTTTCCGTAGGTCCTTTTTTAAAGTGGTTACCAAACTTCTAAATTGTGTTAAAAATCACTTATTTACTTTAAAGGCGGTGAAAAAACTTTATGAGAAGCAATGCAAAACACACCCATATTCTATAGAAAAGAGTCTGAAAGTACAGGGAAAGATTTAATGCGTGTCGGCTTCTTGCAGAGTGTAGTAGTGCAATGGTTTGATGACTGGCCAGTGTTTTGTAGGTGCACAGCACCGGTTTAACTGTCTTGTGAGAACAAAAAAATTGTGAAGGATAGAGAAGGTAAAGTAACAAGAAGAAAGCTGATATGAAGTTCACATGTTTTATATTTTCAAAAGCTAGTTCATTATCTCATGGTTCTTTCTACCATTACCTGGTTATAGTCTTCTTATTCCGACATTTATATAAAAGTTGGAGACTGCTGTCCTAGAGCTTGTTTTATTAAGCAATAGCTGCATCTCCATTTGGGACACAAGTGTAGTTTGTACTTGATGGAGAACTTTATAGCCTTGTCTTTGTCACTGTGTGTTTATATGCATATTCATGTGTGTGCCAGTGTGCATGTATAGGCATGCATGCACGTCCGAAGGTTGTTCTCAGAATGAATATGGTTTGAGCATTGGCCTCAATATTGAAATTTGGAAAACACTAGTACTAATTAGGATCGGAAATGATTTAGTGCATACACATTTGAGAGAAATGGATTTAAAATTTTTTGTTTTAGTACGTTCTTGCATATTACATGCACATTTGCACACATGTAGTACTGCTAATCGAGCCGAACGAGCCTAGCATAAGGTTGTTTGTGTTCGTTCAATTATTTACCCGAACTTAAAATTCTGTTCAAGCTTGATTCTTTTAGGTTACCAAATGAGCCCTAGCGAGCTTCTGACGAGCTCGATCTGAACCTCGAGCTTTTCGAGCTTATTTACACATATACTAAAATGTATATTAAAATTATATAAGAAATAATATGTCACATTAAACTTTTAAGAAGTGAGCAGGAACAACTCAAGAATATGTACTATCATTTTGAGCAGTGAATTTGAGCATATATCTAAAATTATATATATATATATATATATATATATATATATATATATATATATATATTTGAAAATATATTCCTTCTATGGCTTTCTATAACCGTAATAGTTTTAAATAAAATCCAAAAAAATGTCAAAGAATATGTTTTCCAGAAAAAGAGGAGGAAAAAAATGAAAAATATTGAAACTTATTGTTCCTAGAAGATAAATTTGATTTTCTTTTACCAAGTTTAGGGTCCCTACGCTGATAAGCCAAAATAAAATGCAAGACTTGAAGAGAAAGTAAGTAAAAAGAGAACATAGTTAATTTGGTATTTAGACTAGGCAAATTTTCTTTTCTATTTAGAGCCTAGGCTGGATAATTTAAAAGAAATATTATTGCATTGGACTGGTGATCAAATTGAAATATTAGAATGGACACTATATAGAAACTCAATTAAATTGATTTGAATACCACTATTGAATTTTTCCCAAGCCGAGCTTGAGTTCAAGCCGACCCGATCGTATACGAGCTAATAACGAGCCAAGCTAGAGCTCGATCCAGCGCCAAGCCGAGCTTAGTTATGCTCACACTTGTTCATTTATTTCACCGAGCTTAGAATGTTGTTCAAGCGTTGTTCATTTAAGTTATTGAATGAGCTTTTATCGAGCGATCTCGAGCCAAGCCTCGAGCTTTCCGAGCCCATTAGCAGCCCTACATGCACGCGAACACTCACACCCACTTGCATAGGTTATTTCTTGATTGATCAAAATCTTATGCATCATAGTGCCAAATGTACTCTATTTTTGTAGTTAGGAGTCGAGACAAATTCTGGTATATTATCATGTCTAATCTGGTACTACTGGTTCTTTTGTAAATTCGGGTGCAACATTTGGTTTCTAGAAGCACTGTACCTACATTTTTAAATGGATGAATTCAAATATCCATATTTGTAAATATAAGACTATGGAATTTGATTCATATCACGTTATTCACATCTCTTTACATCCCAGTCGCTCTAGTGTGTTTAGCGGAAAGTGTTTAGCAACCTGGAAACTAGGTTTTCTTTTCATTTGTTATGTAAGTCCTGTGTCTAGCAAGTGGGAACTTGAAAACTTCAGGTTCTGACTGTTCTCAAACTGGTGGGTCCTGACATACGATGCAGGGTGAAGATTAATTAGGACTTTTTTTTTACATACTATGGATGTGCATGAAATATTGAAATTGTATATGTATCAATTAACATTTGATTTTGTTGAAGTCTACTTTGGTTGATTTATAATATATGAAGGGTGTAAATACTAAAGAAGAAAAAAAAAGACATGGTATTTTTTTTGGATAGTCAATGGCAACATGGTTATGTGGAACATCAAGCTCGAGGAGTTCCCTTATTGTACAGGCTAAACAAGCAAATCATGCTATGGATGTGCAGCAAAATATTGAAATTTTATATATTTCAATTAACATTTGATTTTGTTCAAGTCTACTTTGGTTGATTCATTATATATGAAAGATGTAAATGTTAAAGAAGAAAAAGGACATGGTTTCTTTTTGGATATCCAATGGCAACATGGTAACGTGGAACATGAAACTCGAGGAGTTCCCTTATTGCACAGGCTAGACGAACAAATCAAGCATGTCATTGTATCATGCCAAACTAGATGCTAGTTTATTCTAACTAAAAGCAACTATGGAGATCAGAAAAGTTTAATCACAGAACATTTAATTTCTCATGTTTATCTATAGATAATTGTTCCAAAATATTCCAACAAAGTTGTGCAGTAGCCCAACAATTCATCCCAAGTATGAAGTCTTATTTAAAAAAAGCATTCAAAATATCCTACAATCTTTGATCCAACAATATTTTTCTAGGTATGAAGTTGTATTACCAAAATATCAAAAAAAAAATTAGACAATCTAGTAGATTAGTAAATACTTGAAACTGTAGGATTAATATCCCATTAAGCATTCTGATAGAGACGCATCTCCAAAAATTCTTAACAAAATAGTGGCTCTAGTGATTTCCACTATTTTTTTTCTTGTCAAACACAACCTAGCTTAGCAGCTGCTCCTCATGCAGAAATATGGAGAAATGCAAGAAATTTCTTTGTTGTCAACTTAATTTGTAATCTCTCTCTCTCTCTCACACACACACACACACACCACACACACACACACACACACACACACAAGTGCGCGCGCGCGCGCGCACAAACAAACACAGATGTATAGACTTTTACCGTTTTCATCTTCAATCGTAAAAACATAGGACCTGCTTACATTCCTCGCCCTCCCCCCACCCCACCCCAACCCCACTACACGCGCGCGTGCAAACTCAGAGGAAAAGAAAAGAAAAGGTAGCTTGCTTATAGAAGATGGGGATTTTCTATTTTCTGAATATCCATCTTTGAATATATTAAATTTTATTTATCATCATGGTTGTTGAGAGTGCATGGCGGACATGTTTTTTGAGAATCCTGGTAAGTAGTATATATTAGAATTCAGGTATGTATGGGTTTAAGGTTTGGTTCTAATGTGGGATTTAGTAAGTTTGTCTATGTCTCATCGAGATAATGAGTTTCTATCTTGACTAAAGAATACATCTAATGTGGTTTTGAAATGTCACTCTCCGTGAAATAGTGTGACTATCATGTTAATAACTCTCGGAGTAAGCCAAATTGCTTAGGAAAGGCTGGTGTTTTGGAATGATGGATATGTACAATGCAGACAGAAAGGAAAGATGACTATTTTTCTTATAAAGGAGACACACTAGGTGTTTCCACAAAGAGAATGATTGCTGATGTTTGGCACTTGATAGTTAGAATAAGTCAACAAAGCAAACTTTATAGTCATGGTTATTTGTTTCACCACCATCTTAAATTGTTAGTGTTTGTTTCAGTTGTATTATTCCAGGAAGCCCGTATATGAGACATGGATACTACAAGATATTGACACAACAATGTTGCAAATCCTTAAACATTATATACAGGAACATGACATGCTATGCATGGGTGCTCGTGTGTTCGTGTGTGTGTGTGTGGCCAGGATGCAATTCTATAAAAGTAAAATGAAACAAAATGATCTTAAATCTATAGCTTCTGACTTCTAATTAAGCAATTAGATTGAGAAGAGAATTTGAAATTCCAATCTAATACCTGATCTAATATAATCCCATGATGCCTCTCACAGTTTTGCTTGCTGTTTAGGTTTCAGTTAAAGCAGAAATCTATTCTTTCGAAGGGTCTCTTTTTTTATGTGTATTAAGTGACACAAGGTTTGGGGTTGTTTAGCTTTTTTTCAACAGAAAATTAGATTTTCTAAAGGAAACTCTTACATGCATTCTTTTTATTTTTTTATTTTTTTGGATTTTTAAAAATCTGCAAGGCTCCATGTTCTTATAGGGCCGGTTTGATTTGATAGAAATAGGAGGAAAATGTTTAAGTGGAAATGAGGATGGGAAATGTGGAAGTGTAGTGGGAAATTGGGATTTGTGCAATTCCCATTTTCGGTGTTTGGTTATAATGTGAAAGTGTAAGTGAAAAAATATATTGTGTTTTTCGTTGTTTGGTTAGTAATGTGGAAGTGAAAGTGAAAAAGTTGACCATAAAATAATATTAAATTAAAAATTAATTCTGAAATGATGTTTTAGGACTGTAATTAGACTGCACGTGAGATTTATATGACATCAAATTTAACTGTTTTGAGTTATAACTTATTACAAGTGAGATTTACATGACCACAAAATTAACTGTAGCACCTTAGAAGTGAGAAAGTGGTAGTGTAAAGGAAGGCGTAAAAGGGAAAATGAAAAGGAAAAGGAGTTTTCCTACTTCCCCACTTCCCTATAACCAAACACGCTCATAAGCAAGAGTTCAAGTGGCAGCATTTGACTCATGCCAGGCACCCAAGTGGGCTCGCTTTGAAGTGTCTGCACTTCTAGGTTAATTTTGTTGATCTTTAGAGGAACAAGCACAAAACCCTTTTATCTTGATTCTTTCAGGTTGCCTTTCATAGATCTTCGTTATTGAAGCAAAAATTCTCACAGTGTTGAAATTTCATGTAGTTTTATTAATACCCATTGTTGCTTTTTAACTTTTCATTTTTGTTTCATAGGTGCAATATAACTTGTGCACACCGAAAAATGGTGAAATTTTAGTTGCTTCGACACAAGATTTTTTGACATCATCATTTCTCATTACAAGAAAGGACACATTCTATGATCGTGCTGCCTTCTCGCTCATGTGTTCCTATATGGATGATGGGATGGAATCTATTGATTTGCCAACACCAGCCTTGATAAAGGTGGGCTCTGCTATTTTGATTATTGCTGGGTGCATTTATTATCTTTTGATCAATGTTAATGTTTCTGTTCTTCATTTCAGTTCACCTTAACTAGGATATATAACTCTTTATATCTGGGTTTTCATAATGTTGAAAGAAGTATGTAGCATATGGGAAAATATTACTTTAGTTCCATTTGAAGAGGAGTTCTGCAATTTACATTCCTTTAATTTGTTCTAGTCTCAGGGATTTGCATTTATTTTCTCTTTATAATTTTGTTCAACATTGAAGATGCTCGTTTAGTAATATTTGGGTAAAACTACCATGAATTTTCATTGTTTTCTGAAAACTACCATGAATTTCATTTATTCTGGGAAACTACCATGGAGTTCCCATTAAATTTTCACAAAACTACCATCCGTTGACCTTCCTTTTTTTCAGTTATCATGTGACTTGCCATGGACAAAATGCCCTTTGTAGTTCTAAGTTAAAAAATGGTAAAGAGTGACTGAAATTTCAATAAAAATATTTTCCCTAAAAACAAAAAAATGGGCAATCATTTCCTAACACTCTTAATTAATATTTCAAAAAATTTTGAACCATCAATATTGAAAATTAATTTTTGATGTAATTACTAATAATTATTATATTAACTATTAAAAGTAAAATTTATTTCTCAGAATAATTCTAGAATATTAACTAACTGATTATTAGTTTTTTGGGCCTAGAATTTATTGAAGAATAACAATAAAATTTAATCTTGTGTTGTTTAATGATTATTAAAAATTTAATCATTGATAATTATTTTTTTTATTTGTTCTCACCAATTAATGTTAAAACAATATCTGTCAAAGAGTCATTATAGATTCCATTAATTATTAAAATTCAATTTTCTAAAATATCATATAAAATCCTTAATAACCATTCATTCATGGAATATTTAAAACTTAAAACTCATTTTCTTATAATTGTTAATATTTTTTTGTTTATAAATTAATATTATTTTTTAATATTTATTTAAATTTTCTTTTCCAGCTTTTTTTCCTACTAAAAAAATAACATAACTATTTCCTCCTCACTCACTCTAAAACCTTCTTTAATCCTCTTTTTACATCATCTCCAATCTATGTTTGTTCCAAAATCCTTGCACCTAATTTATGCGATCTTCAAATCCCGAATATTAGATCAACAATGGAGAATTTCCCAAACAAATCAATCATAAAGCACTAAACCTTGGCCATGGACTCAAGCTTCGTAGCCATGGTGCTTCTATCTATAGCCAAGCTCAGGGGCCATGGCACCGGGGGGGCGGGGGGGATACACACAGTGATCAAGTTTGATGATGCTGAAAGTGTTTGTGAAGATGGGAGCAGAGGGTTTATCTCTAGAGCATATCTTTTTTTTTTTTTTTTTTAAAAAATCGTGTAATGAAGGGGGCAAAAGGTATCTTCAAGATGGCCTTCAATGCCGTTTGGGGGTTCTTTGTAAACCGGAAAGTTCATGGCGGTTATCTCCAGTAAATATAGGTTATGGTAGTCTTTTGCGAACACAGTGAAAGATAATGTAGTTTCTCAAAATTTACCTTTATTTACCTGATAACAATCCATGTGCGATGTGCGTACCACGTTTTCATTCTTTCTATTTAGCTGGTTGTGGAGAATGTATTTTTATGTTTTCCTCCAATATGAGATTGCTTTTTCTAGGTGCTTGCATGGTTGCCCATGGAGTCTTTGGAATGAGGGGGACTTTTGTGGAAGGCTACTTAGACCTATCATATTAGCTATCTGAGTATCTATGATATTAAAGTGCCTGGTGATGCCACAACATGATTGCGATTTGTTAAAACTATTCTTTATGTGATGATTTATTATTAAAGCAGTAAGAATAAACTGTTAATTATCATTGTGTGAATGCCTTGTTTTGGACTGTTTTCAGTCTAATCTGGGGTCTGATACCAACATATGAGCGAGCGCAGAACAATTTTTTTTAAATTTCTTTATCAGATTTGGCTAGTATTGTGGTTGTAAGCTGAAGTCCCATTAATGGTGATACAATGCACATAATTTTTTCTGTTTTGGTCACTGTAGTTCAATTGACTTGTAGTTCCTTTAGCTATGACATCCTCGGCAACTTCTAAATGTAGTTAGCATATTCAGGTTGTTATGATCCTTTGTGTTTGTATATTAGATTGTTACAATAGCTGACGCCAAGCCATTTTATTTATGCAGTTCTATTTATTGTTTTCTGATTTAATAATTTATTCTTATTTGGAATTATTAAAACTTTTGTAGCCAGTTGAGCTTTGGACAGGTAAACAATTGTTCAGTGTTGTTGTACGCCCTAATGCTCAAACCAGAGTGTTTGTAAATCTTATTCTCAAAGAGAGAATATACGAGAAAGATAAGGAAACAATGTGTCCTCGTGATGGTTATGTCTATTTCCGGAACAGTGAGCTTATTTCTGGACAACTCGGGAAGGTTACTCTAGGTGAGAAGCTTATTTCCTTTAATCTGGATGGCACCATTTGTTTCTAACATATCATTGCTTTATGCTAATTTGGTACTTTCCCCCTCATTTCTGGTCAAATAACAATGTTAAATTGAACAATCAGATAATATCTTTTTACTTGGTATGTTTGATGATGTTTTTCGACATAAAAACTCATGATCTTAATGTTGAGCTAATAATTCTTTTTGTTTTAGTTATAGACTTTTGCTATTCTCTGGTGAAGCTTAATGGAGTAAAACGTATGAAGTTATATACCTATTTGTAAATTCTGCACTTTTAGTTTGTTTTGTACAAAACCTATGTTTGAGACAACATTTCTTTCATTTTTATCAGTGTCTTACATACTTGGTTATTATGCAAGTTTTGTCTAAGTATGTGCAACACTATTCTGTATGTATGTGTTTTTTGTGCATGCCCATTGAGTTAGTTATCCAGTTAGAGTGCTGATTGTTTCCTATAATTCTAATTAGTTTCACTGCTGACATGGCTACTGCTCTTTGCAGTAACCAACAGATTTTAAATCATGATAATTTCCTACCGTGGTAATCAGATGTGTATCATCTTGCTTTCTGAGATTCATTATTGTGAATTATGAATTCTAATATGGTTACCTCCAGTCATTCAAAAATCAAATTTTGTTTGAGTTAAAAGATAAAGCTAAGAATTGTTATCTCCATTTGATTGATTCAAGTTTATACTTGCACAAATTCAATGTTTGAAATTTCATCTGTGATGGATGTTTCTGCCTTTTCCAATTGGTTTATGAAAAACTGTCCCAAAAAATTAATTGTGCCAAGAAACTACTGAAAACTTTTCAAATAATTCCATTTGAAGTTCCTGTGCTTCCATGAAGCTTCTATACCAGTTTGCATGCACCAACTGGCACACATACACTGGGGGAGAGCGTGGCTCCTCGTTGCTGCTATTCTGCTGTGCCGTCGGTTCCTCATTTAGCAGAGGAGTTGACCCTTAACAGAGCTAATGGAGAAAAAGGATTCAGGTACATAATTGGATGATCCGAAAGATTTGGGTGAAAGGCTTTGTTGTTATCGTGGACAGAACATTAAAAGCTTGACAGGTTATGCTGAGGAGAAGGGCTTGTAATCGAATTGTGGGTTTTACAGTGTTCTTTGTGAATTATCCTGTATCCAGATACATGTCATATTGACTTCTCTTAAATACTTGGGCATTTGAAAGCTAAAGCCCTATAGATTTTAATGAATATTTTAGGCAAATGACAGTGGAGTAACTAATTATTTACATTAAAATACTCAATATTTTATCATATAAGACTCTAATGTCTGTAATTTCAAATAAGTATTCCTATATTGGCCCGGTTTGAATTTTTTGAACCTTTCCCAGTTAACACTAATTTTACGGTGTAGTTTGAAGTCTATGATCAGTCATTTGTTCTCTCCGGTTGTTGTATGCTTTTGGTCTAAGCTGCTTTGCTTCGGAATTCTCATTCCTGGGCAGTGAATCTTTGGGCTTTATCTCCTTCTCTTTGCCCAGGTTTATATGATAACAAGGCCATCTGATTACCCCAGTGTTCTCCAACTTCATGTTTGTATTGTAACTTATATGTTGCAAATGTGATTGATTGGCAGCGATAACCCTTACGGTCATCTGATTACTTTTTAAGGCTTATAGGTTCCTCATATGTGAACGATTCTTTGCACCAAACATTATACTCACTATTTCATCTAGGTTCTTCTCTGTCTGTGGGATATTAGGAGGGTTGCCCCTTGCTTGCTGAGTTCAGAGTGTAGACCATACATTGCAATAGGTTTCCTACATTGACGAGCTTTCTTGTTTTTATGGTGAGACCTCTCTTGCAAATGTTTCCTCGGCAAGAATTTGACCCTAGGCAGAGTGTTGATGTCTGCTGATAACTGGTCATGACGTCTGGTCAATATTTCTGTGCAGCCTTCATGATTTTAGACTGTGTTATGTGCAAAAACTTTGACGCGCTTACTCAACAAATGTTTCCTTGGATTTTTTTAAGACTTTCTAGGCTATTACCCTTTTAATTTGTGGTAGTCCAAAGCACTAGAATCCTGCCATTGCGTGGGTCTACGGAGGGTCGGATGTACACAGTCTTGCTTATCCCTGCGTTTAGGGACGCTGCTTGCCTGACTTGTAACTGTGATCTCCATCTCACAATGGAGCTCTACTATTGCTCATTTTATCTTGCCAATTTATTCATATAAGTTATTTTAGTATGTTCCAATTTGTAATAGGTGTGTTTTTCTTTAGTTCTTGAGAAAATATTGTTGTAGAGTTTGTGCTTGGAATTAGTAGTTTGAAAGCAAACATATGGTTTAGTCATGTACCATATGTCAGGGCATCATCGTACTCGATACTGGCATCATTACCACATTTGATTGATTTGTTATAGTGTATCTAAAGTTTGGTCGAATATTACTGTGATATATATGAACATATAAGCACGATTCAAAAGATTGGGTGGCTCTTGCTTTATATGTATTGGCGATTTCTGATCAGGCATATCCAATCAAACTCGATACTGGCAAGCCAATCTAGATTTACCTGACTGTCATGAGTATTGGTTGCAAAATTATAGCTTCATCGGTCATTTCTCATTGGATATAGTCGATCTGACTCGATACTAGCAAACCAATAGGGATTTGCCAGAGTGCCACACGCATGAGTTGCGGAATTCATAGTTTCAGTCTCAAACTCCTGATTTACATAAAAATCCTTATTTTTGAGCGTTCTTTGGGGTTTGAGTGGGGTTAGATGCAGAAAAAGTCGAACTTTTTACCCAAATTTACTTGAAATTTCAGATATGTCCAGAAATGAGAAAAGAACAAGAGAGAGAGAGAGAGAGAGAAAAACATAGAGATAACCTTTGAAGGAGAGAGGTGGACGACCTACATGATTATGTTTTAATGGTTTTTGATGCGATGACTTTGAAAGAAGCAGAAATTTGGGTTTGTTAGCTTTTGTGGTCATCTTTGGGTTTGGGTTATACTTAGTGAGTTGAGTAGTGTATAATTTGGGTTTATTTGAAATATGGTTTCGCAATCTCGGCAGGCACTGAGACGCATCGGTCACGGCCTCTTGGATCGGTCTCGGCGATACGCGCAAAATACTACATAAAAGCTCAAAAAATTCTGAAAAAATCACGATAAATCTTTAAAAAAAATATAGACATCAATATTTATTTATCACATGTCCAAAACATATGACCTAACTATCACACAAGAAGCAAAAGTATAAATACATGCGTCGTTAGTAGAAACATATCAAAATACATGCATAATATAGTAAATTATACAAAATACATTCATAATACATGCTAATGTAGTCATTTCTACATTGAATTGGGATGAGGCACAAAATCATCATAATCATCATCCCTGCGATAAGTATAGAAATCAGGTATATAGTTTCTATAAAGATAATAATATATTTATTGGTGAGATCTGGTAGGCTGAGATGATTGGTTAGATGATGTAGCATCAGAGTAATATAACGGTAGAGGTGCAATATCATCTCCATAATGATAATATTCAAAATCTTGATATTCAGCGTTGCTAGTAGAATATTCACCAATGTTAGATATTCATTGTTAGAATATTCGCCATGATCATTATGTCTCTGTCGATCATGATCATAATATCCACCATAATTTTGGTCTGATGTCAAACCCAACCCGACAAATGACCTTCAAGACTATGATAACCCTTGAGTAGTTATCATGTTCACTCGAATAATCATTGTTAGAACTCAATTCAACTAACCGATCTAAATGCCGATGTTGTTGTGAAATCTCTGATCAGCCTCTATGATCTGTATCTTGTGTGGTATAATAATCTGAATTTCATTACATAGCACTAACTCGTTGGCTTTCATCAATACCACAAGTCTCCTCATCATTATCGCTATCGTCGTCGTCGTCGTCGTCGTCATCACCGCCATCACCGCCACTTTCGTTACTATGATGAATACCTTCATTCAACCAGTCTAAGTCCTCTGGTGGTAATATTTGTTGTTCTTCTTCCCAAATCCACTCATCCAATATACTATTATCATTGAATATATAGTTCAAATCAATTGCGTTGTAATAATCATCAGTGTCGCGTTGGCATGTTAAGTTGCTTACTCACAGCCGCATATTGTAATGCACAAACACTAATTTATATTATTTTTTATTGACAACCTGTTGCGCAGTTTTGTATGAATCAGCCACCACATGCTCCAGTTTTGTATGGCTGCTCTTTCTTTGCTACCTTCAGAAAGATGTCTCAATATTTGAGATACTTCTATTGGTACAAGCGAGCATCCTTCCACTTGACCAGATACATGTGCTATGTGTTGCTTCAATTCAGTGATACCATCATGTACTTGTTTCCCACAATAATTACACTTCACAAGTTTTCTACTCCCACAAACGGGAGTATCATGTTTTCATTCAATATCGCGCTGCTTTGGAGACATTCTGAAATTTAATAAATGACATGTTAAATTAAATTAAAACTTAAATTAATTAGATTATATCTACTTAAATTAAATTAAATTTACTTTATATTATATTTACTAAATTACTAAAATTACTAAATTAGCTAAATTAACTAGATTATATCTATTTAAAATAAATTAACTTTATATTTTATTTATTATATTTACTAAATTAAATTAAATTACTAAATTAACTACTTTAATTACTAAATTTAAATTAACTACCAAATTAACTAACTTAAATTGACTATTAAAGAGAGAGGGACTGAGGGAGAGGGGGGAGAGACATAGAGAGCTGGAGAGAGAGGGAGAGAGGAGAGAGACAAAGAAGGGAGAGAGGGACAAAGGGGTACAGATAGGGGGAGAGACTGAAAGAGAGAGAGATTAGGAGCGAGAAAGAGAGAAAAGAGACTGGGTGATAGGGAGAAATACCTAAAGTCCAAGATCGACGGCAGCGATGAGTCGGCAAAATAAGAGAGGAAGACGAGCACACAGGCGAAGCAAGAAGCGAACAACGACGGGGGCTCACGGGCGAGGGCGAGGGCCAGGGAAGAGAGGAGAACGACCTCAGATCTGGATCTGGGCTTCTTTTTTCTCTTTTTATTCATCGAGATCACGGGTTCACAGTGACCTTTTTTTGTCTTTTTATTCGTCGAGATCAAGGGTTCACAGTAACCAACTCGGGGCCGACTCGGCCTTCGACTCGGTCGAATTGGCCAAGTCGATCCGAGTCGTATCGGATCTCGGCCCATTCGACCGAGTCAAGGCCGAGTCGGCCAATAAAGCGAAGCCAAGGGCGTCTCGGTTTCGTTGCGACGCCCGTCGAGTCTGAGTCATCTCCGACTCGGAGGATACTTTGAACCTGATTTGAAAAGAAAGCTGGCTTTCAGTAAATTATAGCAAGGCTAAGGTGCCTCTTTGAGTAGTCTATAAGATTGTTTGAAAATTTTCTGGTTTATGTTTTAGGTATAATAAGATATTCTATATCTGATGTTCCAGTGTAGTTGGAATCCCATACACATACAAGGCTACTAAAATCAATATAAATACTTCTTGTAGGATATATAACTCAGATATAAAATACCAATTCCTAAAATTAACTACCACTAAAAGTTTTCAAAATCTTACAAATAAAGATCCATAATGTCAAAGTGTTTCTACCACTCTTCTTATTACAAAAACTTTTGGACTTCTAAATTCACTTATTAGATTGGCCTACTACCTAAACCTAATAAAGGATCCTCGACCACGATCATGTGGAGGCTCAAAGACCCACCAACTATTCAAAATCTGAAAATGTTAAATCAGGGTGAGTTCACAACCCAACAATAAAATTTCTTTAACAATACATGCTTATATTATTTTATTGGAAAAGAACTAGAGAGGAAATATTTACTTACCTCCAAAACTCCAAGCAAATTGCTTTGAGCGCAACCCCCAATTGCAAAGCAGTTAACAATATAAGAAGGGCAATTAGAAACATACACGCTTTCTACAAATAATTCTAAGTTCCTACCCAAATTTTTAGTTATAATTAAATTGTTTCAAACCTAAAATTCCCTATCCAAATATCTAGATTTTTTAAACAATATTTTTTATTTTTATTATAGTTCTTTAGGATTCAAAGGCTTGTTTGAAAGTTTTGAGACCTATCTTGTAATTTCTGATTTGCAGTTTATACATCAGGGCATAATATGTGATTTTGAATTTGTAGTTTTTTTTGTATTCTGACAGAAGCCACAAATGCTGAATTACAGTTTACGCAAATGTTGAATTACATTTTACTAGTCAGGACATAATCTATAATTCTGAATTTGCATTTTTTCTCTGACAAGATCTGCAAATTTTGAAGTACAGTTACTAACAGGGCAGATTCTGTAATTCTAAATTTGAGCTTTTCTGTAATAAGATTGAATCAGCAAATTCTTACTTGCAGTTTACTAATCGGGGTAGATTCTGATATTTTGAATTTGCAGTTTTCTGTAATAGGACAGAATATGCAAATTTCAAATTTCAAATTTTATATTAGGGTGAGATTTGCAATTGTTTTGAATTTACGGGGTTATAAATTTCATCTAAAAGGGTCTGATCATCGAATAGCTAAGAAAACTAGGTTAAACAACAAGTTTTCTTTTCCATGCAGGATGCTTAAACTATCTGAAGTACAAAAATGGGGGTAAACTCTAATTTTACATAATCATAACTTATTCTTATTGGGTTTGGGTTTGCAGGTTGGATTCAATACGAATCAAAACCCGGATCCAACCCATGCTTAAGTTATCTATTCTTTCATTATTTTCTTCATGTCATATCTAACCCATGGGGGTTGGATAGCCCCGGCCACCACCAGCCACCAAGGCCGAATGGCATCGACTACCGTCGGCTGCCTTTGTCACCGCCGGCGATGGTCAGATTCTTTTTTTCCATGATGAAAGACATAATATTGGAGCTATTAATGGTGGAATCTTGTGACTTTTATTAGTTTTTTCATGGGGAAAACATGCATGGTTTCAATTGATCTACTTAAACCAATACCTATTTAACAAATAACCATAAAGAATGAGGGAAAAAATAACCTTGAAGAAGATCTCCCTCCCCCCCAAAAGTCCAGCACACCCAATTTGAAATATCTTCTAATTGGAGAGGGTTCATGAAGGGTTTAAATAAGTTTGTAACTTTAAAAAGTTCACCTTATCTTTACTAACAAAAATAGGAATTTATGATGATCATAAATTCATCCAAAACTTAACTCCTGACTATAACGCACCCTTACCCTTATCCTTATCTCTAAATAGCATCTCTTCAAAAAAAATACTATTTTATTCACTTAAAGTATTTTAACTACTAACAAATTATTATCATAATAATATTTTGCATGGGTTAATAGAGAAAAATACTCGAGGCGTGACAAATTGTACCAGAGATAGCACAAGCTGAAAGTGTGTGGACTAAGTGCCACATAGTGTTAAGTGCTACATAGAGTAAAGTGTCACGTCACATGATGTGATGGGGCCACCTCTTGAATTCGTGGGAGCCACCCCTAGGATTCATGGTGGTCACCTCTAGAACCCCACATCGCCTGGTGGAGTTAGTATGGTGAGGGCACCATATCCTAAACAGAGGAAGTATGTAATACCTCAAGTTTAGAGGAAAATAGTCCCACATAAGATATGCAATGGAATGTCTCTAGTATATAATAGTTCCCTTGAACTCAAGAATTAATCATAACTAGTATTTTTTAGAAAGGAACCATAAAAAAAATGCGCGAAGCATGACAAAATTCATCCAACACGCATACTGTCTATTGAAACTACGAAGGAGACAAAAAAGGGGACACTGTGAGAGATTAGAGAAAATAACACAAAACTTGAGGGTAAACTTGTTCAAACATGATCAATTTTTAGAGAAGTTTGCATAATGAGCGAAGGCTGTGTAGTGAATAATAATGAAAGGAGGGGCAAAACAAAAAGAAAAGGGTGGAGTAAAAAAAAAAAGATTTTAAAAAGTGTTGAGGTGGGATACATTTCCCCCTTTTTATTTTAGAAAATTAGACTTGATGCTTTTTGCTGCAAAACCCTTGAGGCTTGGGCGCTATCCTCCCGCTTTGCTATGTTTTTTGTTTCTTTCAAAGCATTGTTTCTTTGAATTCATGCCATGAATTCCCAGAGGATATGAGGAGGACTTTGTGTTATGTTAAATACAAGGAGATGGCATTCAGACCCCATTAAGTACTTTTTAGACTACTTTTATGTTGCATGGAAGAAATGCATTTGGAGTGGTTTCTTATTGATTCAGAATAATGAGGTAAAATGGAGAATCTTGTATACTTAGCCAATATTAATTACAATATTGTGCTTTTAAGGTGTAAGAATTAAACAGTTCTGTGGAACCTTTTTATGATTGAAGAGCAGTGCTTTAACGGAAATGTTTGGATAATATGTACTATGGTATATTTTGAAAATATAGAGTTGTGATAAAACTAGAAGTTAAGGGGAGCACTAAAGAAAAGTAAGTCCAAGGGATTATGCATGCATGCACAAAATAACTAGGGCACTTGAGTAGAAGGGAATTTGTATATTGAGGAAGTCCAGGAAAAGGGTCAAAGACTATTGGAATGAGGGAAATAGTTTGAACATCGAGTAGTAGACAGAACAATGTTGAATTGTAAAGTAGACAGAACATGTTGAATTGTAAAGTATGCATTTCAAATAAAATATCATGTCATGCACATAGAGACACACACATATAGTGAATAAAGTGCTCTTAAGTTGACTCCTTAGGTAGTTAACTAAGGAGTTGCCTAAATTTCTTAGTTGGCCTAAAATCGCTGCTATGGACCGTCACATTTATGATCTACACTGTTCATGATCTCCATGGTTTAAAGGGATTGTGTATAAAATATCATCCTACTTTGATACTTCTCAACCATGCATCAAGTGGTTGCAAAATAATCGGTTATTGAGTATAGAAAAAAGATGCCAGGGTAAAGAAGGGTTCTGGGAGTGGGTTGTGGAAGTCCCAAGTTCAAGTCTGTCTACAGCCTATGTTAAAAAAAGAATAGAAAAAGAGACCATTGATTGTTGGTTAATATGTATTCAAATCGCGTGACTATTTATACAAATCCATTTTAGCGTATGGACATTATAGTGAATTGTGTGGATAATGCATTTGGATAGTCCAATATGAGTTTGCAATGTTGTTCCTAGTCACTTCTAATAGATATGTGTCTAAGCATGGTACAATTATCGTCCGATTCTGATACAAATTAGTCGATATGCATTGGAATCACCTAAAACAGAGCTGGAATTTCCTGTAGTAAATTGGAAAAAGGCAATTCGGGTATGAATTGGTGATACCAGGATAGCATTGACCCCGTGCTGACGTGTATCAGCCAATATGAGCTCTAGAGAGGAAATAGAGACACACCCAGGGATAAAAATATTGGGGGAGAGAGATGGGCCGCTACTGAGAGAGGAGAGAGGGTACATGGAGAGAGATGAGAGAGATTGTAGAGAAAGAGAGGCGATGGGGAGAGAAAGATCGGGGAGGGGGAGAGTGTGTGTGGTAGGGGTGCAAATGAATCAGAAACATAAAGATTAGATATAACATTTATCATATCTGTCTCTGCGTCAACTTTCAGGTATGAATACTGCTACATGTATTGTCGGATATGGAGTTTGATATCTATATTCGTCTATATCAGATACAGATCGGATATTAGCGAATGCGATATGGATGTTGATCAGATATTGCGGAAACAAATATGATTACAAATAAAGCTAAATGGATGTGCTTATATGAGCATTTACCTTAACTAAAATAGTGTACAATCCAATAGAATAACAAAATTTTATGATAAAATTGAGAAGAGAAAAAAAAAATTTTAGTTAATTGAATTAAATGACTAAGTTAACATCAAGTGAATGGGAAATAATTTTATTGGTTCTCATATTCGTTAATCACCATCCTTCAACAAAATAATCTATCCATAGATCTCAAAGAATTTCTCATCTTCAATGTAAATAATTGGAAATCATAATTCCTATGCAGATATCCGTATCTATATCTGTATCCACATCCATATGCAGACATTCATATCCAAAAAAATCATTCATAATATTCGTATCTGAGTTTTACAAACATATCTGTATTCGCATTCGTATCCGCAAATTTTTCAAAATCCCTATTCGAATCTGCATTCGTTCTGCCTGGGTAGATAATACTATATCTGTATCCGCATCAAAAAGCAAATGCTAATACAGATATCTGTGAATATATCCACATCCATTTGCACCCTAACACAAGGAGGGAGATCAGGAGGGGGGAGGCAACATAAGATGATGCAAGCGAGCGAGAGAGAATAACGCGCTTGAAACCTTCAATCAAACCCCCTATCTTCATTTTTTTTAATTGTTGTGATCTCTTGTCCAGCCTCTTTCCTTTTGCTCTCCCTCTCTCTTTATATATATATTATATATATATATATATATTATAGAATTTTAAAATATTAAATTGATTTTTTAAAGCTTAATTTGTTAAAAAGATTTTAAAAAAAAATATTAGAAATTATTGAATATAATTAGTTTGTTAGAAGTAATTAATTTTATGAAATATTATGCATTAATCATTAAATTAGCAAACTTAGCACTTAGAAAAAATGTAAAGATTAAAATCATTGCCATGAATATAACTAACTACCCCTGTTTTAAATATCGGCCGAGTCGGTCGAGATATCGTCCGATATCTTCTTTTTTGCTTGTTGCCGATACGATATGGGAAAATCGTTCGCCGTATCGTTTGCAGCAAAAAAAAAGCCGATATTTGAAATATCGGCCGATAAATTGCCCGATGTCGGCCTATAAATTGCCCGATATGTCGCCCGATACGAAGTAACTTATTTATTGCACGACTACATGCAAATGTACATTATTTTTTTACTGTTTTTGATGCATATTACATCATTTTTATTAGGTAGATGATATCTATGACATTAAATCAACTTTTAGTTATCAATATTTCATAATATATAGTGTCTGATATGAACGCCCGATGTGCGCGCGTATCCCTGATATCTCCCCTGATATCCAATATCCGATATAAAAAAATCCCATCCGATATGATCCCGATATCCGATATTTAGAACCTTGCTAACTACTAAAAATATCTTTTAGATATGTTATACCTTTATTAGTTTGTAATAAAATGTACTGAAACTTAATTTATTTAGTTTGGTATCAAAATGTATTTAGTTTTATCTGAATGTGATTCAGATTCTATCAGTTATTATCAAAGATATGTTAAAACACTCCTAATTATCTGAATAACTTTTCAAATATTTTCAATTATTTTTTTGATTTTTTTTGGCCAGAGGCTGATATCACCTGGACGAAATGGTTGATATGACCGATTCTGATATCGAAAATTGTCGGCTGATTCTGATATTGAGATTTCAAACCATGCGTCCAACTTTAACCTTTAGATTACTTTTCTCGATAAATGTTCTAAAGGTTCATTGTTGACGCTATTTTGTCACAAGGATTCTCTCCTTTATTATATTAAAATCCGTTTAGAAACTTGTAAAAATTTTCCTTTATCGACCTTCTCTTGAATATCTTTATTTTAAGAATCATCATTTTTTTCCTTTTGATGTTTGAAATATATCATCATCTGTGAACTACCCATGTAAATGATCCTTTGTGCAGAAGTCCCAAGAAAGATTTGAAAAACTTCGATGATTGGCCATCAAACAAATGCCAATGCTAAAAGCAGCTACCTGATTCGTAATTAAGAAAATTATGGACACGAAGGGACTTGCAATAAAAGATAGAGGGCCAGTTGATGTGTAAAGGACCATTTAATTAGCAGTGCAATATAAGCTCATACAATCATGGAGCAAGCTTCTGAAAATTTCTTTGATTTTTAGGGAGTTTGGATGAAGTGGGGAAAATGGTAGATTTGCTAGTGGGAATCGCATTTTAACTGCATGCTAATTCCTTTAAACATGTATATGAATTTATTATCACAATGAAACTGTACTTTAAATGTATTATCTATGTGCAGGTAGAAGTTGATGTGGTTGTTTCTTCTCTCAGTGATTAGCACATCAATGTTTTATCCCATTCAAGTCAATTAATGTGAAGAATCCATTGTTGTATGTTTTGCTCAGGAAATGGCAACAAAAATGGTCTTTTCTCTGTTCTTTTGAGAGACTACAATTCAGATGTTGCTGCAAGCTGCATGAATCGTGTGGCAAAGCTTAGGTATGGTGTTTTGATACTTTTTTAAATTTTTTCGGATCATTTTTGTGTACAGATATGTATTCCGGATTAACACCCTCACCCGAGATCATTTGATATTTTTAGCACCCATCGTTTAATTTTAACAACTGCACAATTGTTTTAAGATTTATTATATGGAGGCTTGTGACATTGCTTCAGCATGCGTCCACCCCCTCGCTTACCTTGTGTAGGGGTCTACACAGACACATCATACTGATCTAGAGCTCAAAAAGGTAAGATCAGCATATCAAATCCCCTTGAAGTTGGATACTTGAGTGCAAGACTTGGAATGTATTGAGTTGGAAATACAGTTAGCAAAATCTAATATTACCGAAAAGAAAAAGAAAAGAATTGAAGCATTAGTGTTTGATCTGCAATCTATGGGCTGATAACGTATTTTTTTTAAAAAATGGCTAATTTGTTTAGTATATCCATATTTAATGGGGAAAGAAACTTAAATGGCGGGAGAAAAGACTTCTCTTAAGAGGGAGACTTTATTCATGATCCAAACTGATTCACCTGCTGTGCACTCAATGATGATGAGTATCTACGAGCTGCTAGTAACCTTTGTGTGCCGTGAACTCGAGTCGTCACTTAACAAGACTCCATTAATATGCTCCTGCAATTTAATTTGAAAATCCTTTGCCCATCGCAGACCGGGGGATACGGACCCAAGACCTCCCATATGGGGAGGAAGTGTCATACTGTGTGACCTAAGCTTAGTTGGCAAGTTATGAGAATTGGATGTTAATTGGCCTTTATTTCTTTTCCTTTTTTCCCTCTAGTTCATTAATAAAGTTATTATGTAATATAAAATATTTGACCTCATTTCTCTACCTGCTAGTAATCTTAGTTATTTGAAATCTTATTATCTAGACTGCCTAATTAAGTCCAATTTTCTTTTTATATCAATAATTTTTGTTTTTTCCAACGGTTGCAGTTAACACTGCTGCTGTAGATTACAGCCCTTAACTAACAGATTTCTTATTTAATCCTTTTATCCTTGGCGGTAACATCTATCAGCTAAATATTCCTTACATATCCACCATAATAATTTACTTTGTAGTTTTTTTTTGGGGTTGGGTGTGTGTGTTCCTAGTTGTGCACTTTAAAAAGTGTAAATGTGTTGCAAAATTGATATGCTATGATACTAATTATTACTCTCAGAATCGACGTTTGCGGAACTTGACAATATGATGAGTACTTGTAAAGGAAAACTATTATAAGCAAACTAGTAATACCTAGACAAAAGAGAAGTAATAATGAACACGAGAATTTAATGTGATTCAGCCCAAACTTGGCCTACGTCCACGGGGAGAGGATTTGAAAGAGCTTTATTAATAACTTGATATTTAGAAATAAACTTTCATTGAATAAAAACTGAGTCGTATTCGTACTCCATCAGAAAAAAAACATACGTCTGAAAAGAAAACTGATTCTGGTTCAGAAATATCGTTATTAGTCGACTAGTCCATATGATTAGTCGATTAATTTATGAATTTAGTCGACTAATATACTAATATAGTCGACTTCTGTAAACTGTTTCCTCTCTGTATCCTGCCTAGTTGGCTATATAGTCGGCTAGTCTTGTCACCTGGGTTCTGTTTCTTCTCCTTCAAGTCATCGTCTTCTCCAACTTCATTAGATTTTCATGGACCATCATCTTCTCTTGAAAATAAGACAAAATCCCAACAATGACTTGCTTTTCAAGCCTTTAGTAAAACACCTTGAGATTTGGATTGTTATCTTGATTCTTTTCTTGGTTGTAACCATACCATGAAGCCTTTAACTCTTGTTCCCTCTCCCCGGGCCTTTGGCTGATTTACCGCTATGGTTTGGGCCATCTTGGGCCTTGTCCAAATGCATCCTCTTTTCTTTCCGCAATACTTTGACCCGGTTCACGTTCCACTGCAGTCTTTCTTGAAGCTCTACCTCGCGATGAGCTCCTTTTCAAGCTTATTTCTGAAACTCCATCTCGAATTGAGTTTCCTTCCTTCAGCTTGTATAATCCTTCACACTTCTCTCTTTTCAGGATTGCCCAAGTCTCCTTGGCTAACTGTGACGACGCCTTATTGCACTTGGATTCGACATCCTTCTTTGTCGAGCACCTCTATGGATATTAGATTGTAACGTATCTCGGGGACATACCGGACCGCTTTCAGAGAACGCACCGTCCCATCTCTTTCTGTAATCTTAATTGTCCCAGTGCCGATGACTTGCAAGCCGAGCTGTCCACCATCTTGACAGTCCCTTCCTCCTTTGCAACCGATGAGTTGAATAACTCTTTTTGGGAACATACATGAACCGTACTACCTAAATTAAATATCCAACTTTTACCCTGAGAAGTGTTGTCTTCAACATAAGAAGTCATTAATACCTCTACATGTTTGCTATGTTTGCCTCTGCAGCTTGCCCGTTCTTCAATCACTCTTGCCGATGGTTGCAGTCATTCTTTTTATGACCTTCGTGACAAAAGTGACATGCTTTTGACGAGTCCAGACCTTCTTTCCTTCTCCTCTTCCTTTCCTTCCCGTAACCACCAAACCCGATCATGTCTGCTCTTCTTGATTTGATCTTTTCCTAATCTCATTAGTTAAGTGAGTTGACGTGGCCTCCTCCAAGATAAGAGTTCCTTACCGTAAAGCATGGTGGTGACGATGTGATCATATGACTGTGAAAGCGAACTGAGAAGTATTAACACATTGTCCTCCTCATTGATCTCGACATTAACAGCGAGAAGCTCGCTGATGATCTTGTTGAAGAAGTTTAAATACTCCAACACCGCTGTCCCTTCGTTCATGCGTAACCCATATAGTTGTTTCTTGAGATGCAGCTTGTTGGAGAGGCTTTTCGTTATATACAATATTTCTAATCTTGACCACAATTCTGTAGCAATTTCTTCATCCATCACATTGTACATCACCTCGTGCACGATACATAGTTAGATCGTGCTTGTCGCCTTTAGATCCATCTTCTCCTAATCCTCATTTAACGTACCTGCAGGTTTTTCTGACTTTCTCTGCGAGGTCTTGTGAAGACCCTCTTGCACCAGTTACGCCTTCACTCTCTTTTGTCATAAATCGATGTTTCCTTTGCCATTGAATTTCTCGAGCTCAAACTTTGTCATAGAACTTCTTATATTCGACATATCGTCTTTCGTTAACCTTTAGCTCTGATACCACTGTTGCGCAATTGATATGCTATGATACTAATTATTACTCTCATGATCGACATTTGCGAAACTTGGTAATATGATTAGTACTTGCAAAGAAAAACTATTGTAAAGTAAACTAGCAATACCTAAACAAAAGAGCAATAAGAAAGAACACGAGAATTTAACGTGGTTCAGCCCAAATTTGGCCTACGTCCACGAGGAGAGAACTTGAGAGTGCTTTATTGATAACTTGATATAAAGTGATCTAACATTTCTCTTGATGCAATAAGAGTATTCACCTTCCTTTTTAATCTAGATCTAGATTAGAAGAGTATTACCTTATCTCTATGCACATTCACCTAGCTCCTCTCTTTCTTGACTTCTTTCTGATCTCATTGGTGTTCACCTTTTTCTCCTTGAGATTAGTTTTTTTTAGATTAATGATGGATTACAACTTTTATTTATAAAATTTTATAAAAACAACTATTATTTGGACTGTGAGATGACCTTGACCATTGGATGTTAGAAGAATCTTAATCAATCCTACTAGGCTTGATTTAGAAGAATTCTAGACCTTTTAATCTTTAGAAACAAACTTTCATTGAATAGAACTGAGTCTGATTCATACTCCATCAGAAAGGAAATATGTGGCTGAAAAGAAAACTGATTCTGCTTCAGAAATGCCGTTATAGTCGACTAATTCTTGAAATTAGTCGACTAATACACTAATATAATCGACTTCTGTAAATTGCTTCTTTTCTGTATAGTGTCTAGTCGACTATATAGTCCACAACTTTTGCATATTTGTCGACTTATACTTTTATTAGTCGATTAACTTGTTCCACCTGGGTTCTGTTTCTCTTGCTACAAGCCATTGTCTTCTCCAACTCGATTGGATCTTCTTAGACCATCACCTCCTGTTAAAAATAATACAAAATTCTAACAAAAATTTGCTAAATTACTATCCTTACATTAAACACAGTAAATTAATTTATTTGCAATTCAATCATAAACCTAGTTGAGCTATACTTTTTACAACCAACTCAACTTTAAAATAAGCTATGTAACATGGACACAGCTACTCCAACACGGACACGATACGCGACATATTCTTAAAAATGCACATGATACTTGATACGCATATCGGAACGGCACGACTCCATAATAGGAGTATCCATGCTACATAGAAAAACAAAACTTTGCCATAGGCCCGTGTACAAAACTAACTTAAAATTCATTAGAGCTGCCTCCAAAATAATCAAACTTAAGCCGTAAATTCAAATGTAACTCTTCAACTCCAAGTAATTAATCTTGGTTTGAAGAATTGACAACTGTATTCAAACAAGAACAGAAAAAGTGAAAACAAAGCTACTGACCATGAACTATCCTGTAAAGGATTCGATTGTAATTACACACAAATAAAGGGGTGAAGAACTCAACTTTTTTGCGAACTCTCATGAGAGCAACTGCTAGTTCATTTAAATCGAAACAGGGAAAAACTTCGTTCAATTAGTAGTATTTATCTCAGCTTGAAGAATGAAGTAACACCCAGGGTTCAAAGACTCGGCCGAGTCAGAGTTGACTCGACCGAGTTGTCTCCGGAACAGCCACCGTCGATCCAATAACGAAACGCGAGTCGCCAGATATGGCGAAAATTGCATGACTCGGGTATATCTCGGCCGAGTCACAAGGCCTCCCTCCCTCCGATCTCTCTCTCTCTCCCCCCTTAGAGTGGAGGGAGGGAGGGAGAGATCGGAGAGGGAGGAAGGGGAGAGAGCCTTTCTGTCTCTCTCTCTCCCCCCCTTGTCTCTCTCCCCCTCCCCCGCTGATCTTTCTTTGCCCCGCTTTCTCTTACCCCTCTCTCTTTTAATATCTCTCATTTCATCCTCTCTCTCTGTATCTCTCCCCCTCTCTCTCATCCGATCTCTCTGTTATATTCAACTCTCAAAGCTCTCTTATATTTACCCCTCAAATCTTTCATATTTAATTATTTACCGCTCAAATCTTTATTTGGATTTTTTTATATTTATCCCGAAATCACTATATTTCTTATATTTACTTCCTCATCATATTTCCCCATTTATCCCCCAAAACAAACTCTTTTTGTACATGTGATACATTAAAATGATGTCTACATTTTTTAAAGATTTGTCGTGATTTATTTCAGATTTTTTTTGAGCTTTCTATGTAGCGTTTTTTGCGTATTGCCTGAGATCGATCCGAGGCGCCGTGACTGATCCGTCTCAGTGCTGCCGAGTCGGCGGCTGAGACTGCAACTTTGAACCATGGTCATACCCAATGCATAAATGCAAGATTGTTATGTGGCCATGGTTGAATGTATTGCAATCCACCCAGTGCATAAACGCCTGAATTGCTGGTTGAATGTAGCAAATGTCTGAATGTCACTTGGATTTGTATGCTAATTTCGCTATAGATGGTTTTGACCATACAAGCAAATTTGCATCTGAGTAATAAGATGGTCTATTTCTTTTTGGGTTAGCATGTAATGGATCGAACTCAGGTTGACATGATGGCCTTAGGTGCAGGGGCATATGTGAAATTTCTCGGCTTTCAAGCTGGTATTATGGAACTGTACTCTTAGAGTGGCAAATGCACAGAAAGGTCACTCTAAGTGGATTTATTTACCAAATATTTTAGGAGGTTATTTGATGATATTTTATCAGCTGTCTTATTCCTGCTATTTAAGTTAAAAGTTTGCTATGTGTCTGCAGTGCCCGGTGGATTGGGAATCATGGATTTTCGATTGGCATTGATGATGTCCAACCTGGAGAGAGCCTTAGCAAGCAGAAGAAAGATACAATTGATGAAGGGTATAGGAGATGCAATACATACATACAGTTATATGATGACAGGAAACTTAGTCTGAGGCCTGGTGCCAGTGCAGCTGAAACATTAGAGGTGGAAATAACTGAAGTGTTGAATGAAATAAGAAAAACAGCCGGAGATGTAAGGATAATAGAGGACATTCTCCATTTTCTTGTGAATCTCTAATACTTATATATGATATATATATTTTTTGGTACTTATGGGCACCATTTACTTTTGGAGCCTGTTCGTGCTTTGCTTGTCATATTGGCGGTGTAGATCAGAGTCTTGTGATGTATCAGGCCTTTTTACCCAAGTCACGAGCCTGTCCAAAAATGCTGCCTGTTTCACATATATGACAGGGCATTGAATATGAATTGTTTTACATACTTCTTTCCTCCATAATTTGCTAGTTGCAGAATTTGTTGAGATTTTTTATTTTTGTAACATCTATAAATTGACAAGCAGCATTCTGTCAAGTATATTTATAATGTAGTTAAGTTACTAATTCGCAGATGCATTTCTGTTTTTGTCTTTCAGGTTTGTATGAAGGAACTCCATTGGAGGAACAGTCCTTTAATTATGTCACAGTGTGGATCCAAGGGTTCTGCAATAAACATTAGCCAGATGATTGCTTGCGTGGGCCAGCAATCTGTTGGTGGTCGCCGTGCTCCAAATGGATTTATAGATCGAACACTTCCCCACTTTCCTTTAAAGTCAAAGACTCCTGCTGTAAGATTGACATTATCTGTTTCACATGTTAATTCCATACATGTGCATGTGCCTTTTTCATCCATCTCATATTTGATCTCTGAATTTAGTTTATGGTATTTCTATATTTTGTTCAAGGTTATATAACTTCTATTTTATGTTTAGATTGGAAAAGTTTTAGCATGGAGCTCACCATGGACTCCACTAAGGAATTCAGGCCAAACTATCAGGCCCCACTGAGAGGCCGATTTGAATGCATGTAGGGCCAGTTGAATTTCTGTTTGAAGCCTATTGTAGTCAGTTGTTATAGGAAAAAGCGAAGGATATTTTGGTCACTAGGGTTTATATGAGGTCAGGGTGACTGCGGATTTTCTTTATCCATACCTGAACCTGAAGAGACATGTGGTACAAAATTTTGATACAAATACCATGGAAACTTTTTACAACTTTGAAGCTAGGAAGCATGACTCATCAAGTCGACCTACCTGTGTTCGTGTTCGGATGTCACTAGGCCTATCAATGGGTCGGTCAGTCGGGCTGGACCCATACCCGATCCGAATCAGGCCTGATTAGAAGGGTTCAATTAGATTTTTATGCCCACCAACTGAGTAGGACCCATAACCGATTACCCGATTAATAAATGGGTCAAATCAGAATTTTCCAAAACTGATCACGATTATGACCCGAACCCGTTTAATATTATAATATGTGTATAATATGTGAATAGTTTAGGAGTGGAAGTTGATCGAATGCTTGATTAGTCATTTTTGAATTAATATTTGTTATTGGATAGTTGAAATGCTTGCTGGGTTTAATCATTTGAGTTTATGTCATTAGAAAAATGTAGTTATTCTTTTGTCTACTCTTCTCAATTTTATCATAGTACTTTGTTATTGCATTGCATTTTATATTTTCTAAACTAAGATAATTTGTTATATAAGCATATCCATTTAGCCTATCTGATTGTTTCCCACATATTTGATTTGTATCCGTATCATATCACTAATATATAGTTCTAAAATAATCAAACTGCACATGTTGAAGTTGTTTCGGCTTTCAAAAAGTTCTAGACATCATGTGTGATATGCCAAAGACATGTGTGGCTTATAAACATAAATAAGGATCCACTGGACACTATCTGAGCTTAACTTAAAACACACTTTTATCATGAGTTTGTAATAGGTTGGATATTTGGTTGGTCTATGGGATATCACTCTTTGGTTTAAGAATAGATTATACAGATAATCATTAAGTTTTTATATTGTTTTTCCTTCTGCTTCTTATAAGACATGTCTATTTTGTATGTTCTGGTGTTACAATAGGTGTTTTTGTATGATATAAGTCTGTTTATGTTCAGGCCTGTATCCTACTTTTGTGTAACATGTCATGTTCCCATCTCCATATCGATCATGTCAACTGTTTTTTTGTAGTACTACCCCTTTATTTATTTTTCGCTAATGGAGGTTTCATATTTTTTCCCTAGCAATAATGGAAATATAATTTTTGGTGATATTTCTGTAAGAAAAACCATGTTCTGTCCCAACTAGCATTTCATTCGCATATTGTGCTTTTTATCCTTAAGACTGTTCGTCACAATCTTCTTTTAAAATAATTTTTTTTCAGCTTAAATAGAGGAAATAACTCATACTACCATTTAATCAAATTTAGGAATCAATAGAGAAACCCTAGTATTTTATTTTAAAGGTATCATCTGCGTAATGTTCATGACATATAGGGAAAGGGGTTGCCTTTCATATTGTAATCAGGATTATGTTTATGTTGATAATATTTTGCATCCTTAAATCTCCATTTGTTTGTTTTGTTAAAATGAATGAACTCGCACTTTTAGTTTTAAACCACGTTGCAGTCGTACAGAAACAAGATTTTGATATGACAACATGATACATGGATACAGTGAATCTTTAGAATTCAGGATATTGATAATTTCATGGATGCACCAATATGAAATTATGTGTTTGTGAGATTATCTCATTTATCTTCAACTTGATCTGTAAGGTTGTCATGGTTAAGAAAAAGCTCAAGAACTCAAGTAACATACACTATCTCCAAGATATATAAACCAATACTTACTAGAATCATTATAATTCTTTCAGTTTGAAAATGGACATGTTACTGTATATACAAATCAAATGAAACTGTGAACTTAATCATGTATGTATTAGATTTTTAACTTCTTAGTACTGGCTACATCTTTAGTATTAGGCTTTTAACTTCTCATATTATATTTTTATGATATGTCATAAGAATATCTAGTAAATGTCTATTAAGTATCAGGGTATTCAGGCGGGAACGTGTAGGGTAAGGGTGTTACCTTTACCCTTGCCCTAAATACCCAACCTTTAACCTTACAACCTTACCCAGTGTGTAATGTATAAATTACATCTACCCCTGCCTTATAAAGTACTGGTAAAATTTTCCTCTTAGATTATAGGGGATGTTTGGCAACCGAATAGTGGATCTGCAAGTGTGAAAATGGTGTCACTTTCATCCGACATGAAAAGAACATCAAGGAGATTAGATGTTTGGCAAGTTTAAGAGAGAGAAGTGTTAAAATGATGCTATTTAAGTGCCATATCGAATATCTTGCAATTTTTATGAAAATGTCACTTTGGGGTTTAGAGAGGGATAGTGGGAGATGGAAGTGTTTAAGTGTTATATGCATGGGACCCACATAAGAGACATTTCTCTCTCGTGTCTTGAATGTAAACCATTTTTAACCTCTCACCTTTACTTCGGATTGCCACACCCCCAATAGGGGAAACATGTAAAATACTTTAAAAGACAGGAAGTGTTATGCTAGAGAAGAAAAGAAAAACTTTGGAAAAAATTACCATTGCACTAATTCTAGATGTTTCCCCTACTCATAAATCATTTTTGAGTACGTAGATAAATAAAGTACCAACTAAAATTAAGTACTAGTTAGTGGCACAACAATAAGTAAAATAAAAATATAGGAAGTTATTAACTATAGTTTATCAAAACCATGTAATGCATGCTAGTTAAGTAGCCATTCGTGGTTCACCCAAATTGAAGATAAGGAAAGTGAATGGGTAGACGTATTATACACACTATTAAAGGATTTGGGATATTAATATTATTTATTTATGTTAAATGGGTAAATTGACAAACAGAGAGGGTAAGAAATTGTTACACTTACCCTACCCTTGTAGATAAATGGATAATAAACTCTCATACGTACCTACCCCTATAGATAAATGGGTAAGAAGCTTTTGTTTACCCTATACAAATATATAAAAATAGAGAAAACGACTATGGGAAATAGGTTACTGTTACCCATTGGCACCCCTATTTCAGGCGGCGGATATGGTTACATGTCCGTGATACATGTATTCTTGCAACATAGATTTTACAAGGCATTAAATTAAATATTTGAAAGGAGGATTGGCTGGTGACTGACAACTTGTTTCTGTTTCTTTTTCTTGGAGTACATAGAATACTCTTTTTTATTGACGTCCTTTCGATTTACCATCAAATTAACCAGAACAAGTTTTGGTTTGTTCATATTTTTTTCTCTGTTATCTTTATCTTTGCGTTCCCTATTTCTATACAACTTTAAGTTGTCTGTTTAACATTGTTCTTTATATGTTTCATATATTGAATGGCATCAGGAAATTATTTCCTTATATCGTATTGCAGGCCAAAGGATTTGTAGCTAATTCATTTTACACTGGGTTATCAGCAACAGAATTTTTTTTTCATACAATGGGAGGACGAGAAGGCCTTGTTGATACTGCGGTACAGACATTTTTCTTATCTTTTCTGTTTTTAGTTATGCTACAATGTCTGCTATTTGTTACAAAGCTTTAGATACAAAATGTTTAATAATTTTCTGCTATATTATGTTGTTTTAAAATATATTTGGAAACGAAAGGATCATATACTATGAAGCACTTACATTGACATCATGATACGCGGATGCTAAATATGCAGGCAACACATAGGTTGGGCATACCGAACGATCATCTTTCTGCAATTTTTTCCATATCACATCAGAGAAAGCTAATTTTGATGATTTAACTATAATGCGCTATTAGCAATTTATAATTTTTCTGTAGCTCATACATTAATACTGAATAATCTAATACCTTTTATTACTATATCTCCTCACTAGTCTTTAACTTAATATGATATCATTTGTACTGAAAAAATTTATGGCAACATTTGATAATCTGGTATTCCTATGTTTATATCTATAGTGTTTCTTCTGAAAACATCACCTCTTATGCCAATATATATGTAGTTGGAGAGTTTGAATGTGTTAAGAAGTGTCTGAAATAAGAAGTATATTTCAAAACTGTGGACATGTCAAGAAGTTCTGATACATGTTTGAAGATTGTCGTAAAAGTGTCCCATGCTATATGTTTCTGCACACAGATAACTCCACGCCTCTAGAGTGCACATACTACTTATGTCTAAATAACAATGAATTCAGAGATTTTCACTTTTAGGAGAGCTTTCTAAAAGCGCATGATCGATGTATTACATAATGTGTTCTAAAAATCGGTTTCATAATTTATGCGGTCCAACACTGAATAATGATTAATCAGATTAATCGAAGATTAATTGGGAATTAATCGTTTTTGAAAATTTTAATGTATTAATTATATTTATACACAACTACATATGAATATATACAGTTAATTATTAAAAATACCTAAATATTATACAAGACAATATCTAGATGTGAAGTTATAAACCATGATATGATAAACAAGACAATATGAATAAATAGTAAAAAGGAAAGAAGTAAAAGAACTTATCTCTTCACATTAGTAATCTAATATTTTAAATTTTGCAACATAAATATAAATCAAAGAACTTTCTTGCAAAAAAAATAAATAAAAAATTTAGTCAATTTATCAATCAAAATAATGAACTTTAAAGAACGATGGAGAAAGATTGCTAGATAAGTTAATTTGAAAAATAATCAAAAATAATAAAACATAAGTATCACTTTATGCAAAATATACAATAATAAAATATCATAATCCATTTACTATTTAATAAATAACAGTTCATCTCCTATTTAATAAAAGATCATTATCCATTTACTATTTAATAAATAACAGTTCATCTACTATTTAATAAAAGATCATTATCAAATCATCAACATAAACTACTTAGCGATCCAACACACACAAAGTGATAAGTTTTTCAAATAAAAAACATATGAAATACCTAAATGATTAATCGGAAATTAATCGGATTAATCACACATTAATCGGGGATTAATCAGAGATTAATTATTTTGGACCCGATTAATCGCTCGAGCGCATAATCAGAGCGATTAATGTAATATTAAGCGGGCTGCCACTGAATAGGATTAATCGGCCGATTAATCCGATTTTTAGAACGACAATTTACATTTATGTTAGGCAAAAGGTTTCCATAATTTGTGAAGACATTTGGTTTTTGTTTTCTGTGATGCCAATAATTCCATGGCATTCCTTATTAAAAAACTGCCACAATTTAAAAAGATTAGCATGGTTGGTGAGAGATAAGCTATACTTATCTATGTTGTATCATGTTTGGGCAACATAGCTTAGAGCCAAAATGGAGAAACCTGGTAAATTTATTGGTTAATCCCTCTAATGAATTTGGTTATCATTAAGATAAATGACAAGTGTTGCTATTGTTCTAATGCATGCTCAGGCTGGTGGTGACAATAGTAGCTCCAGTAACGTTCTTTTTCCAATTTATTATTTTTGTTTCAATCATAATTGGATTTCCAAGAAGAAACTCAATTAAGAATGGTTACTGTCGAATAACCCATAGATATTTCCATTGTAACATTTCATATTTCTAGATTAAAGCCACCCATAATCCTTTCAGTGATAGACAAACAGCCCATAAGTTTTTATAATATCTCCTCATTACCCTAAAGTTCATTTTTATTACTAATCTATTAGATATCAGTTAGATTCAATTTACTACTAATACAAATATTAACATAACAATTTTCTCTATGCAGTTGCTTGCACTTGTAATTAATTCTGTAGAAAACTGGAGGCCTTTCAGCAATTTGTCAAGCAATGTTTTTGTTCAAGTTATGGGTGTGGATTGGCTTTTGTTTCTAATTGGATCTAATCTGAACCCAATGCAATATTCCCCTCTTCGATGTGTTTCATTTCAAACATATTGAAAATGTAAATTCATAATTAATAAAACATTATGTTGGCTTGTTTAATGATATACTATCTGTTATTAGAAGATCATGTGACGAATGTAAATTCAAAATTTGAAACTGGTATGATATTCACATTCCTGCAAGATCATGCATCCTGTCTTTTTTCTTAATTTTGGTTTGCTTTCTAATAGTTCTTCTTATGGTAGATATAGTATGTTTGATTGCCTTTCTATTTGTTCTGGATGGATATGGGTGCTAATTGGGGTGATGATCAAATGTCTCCTTCCAATTATGTTTTGCTGATTTTTTTGTTGTAGTATGGAGTTTAAGTCATATTTTATTTATTTTTATTTTTTTCATTTTTTTATATTGAGGATGTCCTTGGCTGAGTTATTGATCAAGGATTTTGTTGCCTAAATGTAATTTTGTGAAGAGTGACATAAAGCATATGCAAGCAGCTTGTAAAATGAATATGCTAAGTTAGAATGAATTATGTGTAGGTGCTGGATCGGAATGTCGAGCACGTAATATAGACAATATCTTGAAGGGATTTTTGGAAAACTTGAACTTTCTACATGCTAATCTGAACCTTATAATGAACATTTACTTTGAGATCAAGAAAACTTGTTATATTGCTTTGTTGAAAATAGTTTATATACAATTGGCAAGCAAGTTTGGCAAAATTTGTGCCCCATCGCAACTGTTTTTAACATAGTTTCAGTGTCTTGACATTTGATTGCATTTCAAGCTTCTGTTTTGTGTGTTAGAATTTCTACATTGATGGAAATGCTAATTACCTATGTGCCCAAATATATCATCATGTGTTTCTATGCTTTTAAACAGGTGAAAACAGCAGAAACAGGATACATGTCTCGTCGATTGATGAAATCATTGGAAGATCTCTCTCTTTATTATGATCAGACAGTGCGCAGTGCTAGTGGAGTAGTAGTTCAGTTTATTTATGGAGATGATGGCATGGATCCAGCAAAGATGGAGGGAGAAAATGGCACTCCCTTAAATTTGGATCAATTATACAAGAAAGTTTTGGTTAGTTTGTTTTCGACACTGGTATTGAGGTATTGGAAATGTTTTTATCAATGATGAACTTCCTATTATGCAGGCAACATGTCCGCGTAAACCTCAAGACTCCCTATCACCTTCAAAGATTGCTGATCTTGTTAGTGAAAGGCTGTCTAAATATGATATGTCCCCCGAGGGGTGGTTGTTCTTCTGCCTTCAAGAATTTGTTGTCAGACTTCCTTCATAAACGTGTTGCTGATTTGAGGAAAACGAGAACCCGGCTTCAGCTTCCAGATGATCAGAAGGATGATTATGATAGAATGGAAATTGTCGCTGCTAATATATCTGGAATTTCTGCTAAACAACTGCAGGTTAGTGTTGAAGTCCCTCATATGTTTGTTTTATGTACTTACAACTTTTCATTATGTGGCCCACATAAAAATATTGCAGGGTCATGAGAAATCACTGATGAAGGGTATGGTTTCAAATATTGGCCAATTCCGATATACGTAGGCAATTGTGTATTGGGTTTTGAGGTATCCAATATGATATTAACTCTATAATATTGGCTGATATCGAGGCCGATATTGCCCATGTGTCCAATATTACTGATATTGATGGCCTATGTTTACAATATTCATGCTAAAAACGATTAGCTGATACTGATACTAATACCAAGATTTTAAACTATGATGGAGGGGTAATGAAGGAAACTTCATTAAATATGTAATAGATGATAGTAAATTTATCTAAAGTTTAGCTGGATCGTTTAGTTACTGAACATCGTGTTTTGTCAAAGATGATGCCATAATATGATGCTAATGGCTGCTCTAAGCCTTAATTTATCTAAACTAAGAAGAATTTGATACACAGACCGAGAAATAAAATGATTTTTATCCTATAATCAGGCTTGACCTTGAACATGGAAAAAAATAGTTTAGCTCAATTCCAGCAGATCCTTTGTTTACATTTTCTCTTTGTTCACTGATATTCGTATTATGCAAACCTATCAGAATTACAATAACATTTTCTCATATCCTCCTAAATTTTTTATGAAATCTATTGAATAGATTTATTCTTGATGCGGAGCATATATCTGTATAAAGAGTAAAAGGACCCACTGTCTTCCTTAAAGTATAGGTTTTTTTAACTTGTCTTTTGTATTTGAAAAGTTAACATTATGAACCCATATTTCTGGGAACTTGCAGTTCCCAGGTCATGGGTTTTTTATAAAATTAAGTTGTTGCTTTTCTATGTATCTATGCATATAATGTAATTCGGTTGAAGTGGTGGAAATTAAATGATATGACAATATTACCCTTCACAAGAGCTGAAAAATACAGACCATTAAGATGGCCTATCTCTCTTATATTGTACAAAATAACCAATGTTATGTGAGTGCATTTAGGTCTTAAGAAAGCTAGGTAACTGTAATAAAGGAATGTGCCTTGAGTACCGATGATGAGGGAACCATGGATCTGCATTTTATTGTGGATGAAGTGTTGCTGAAATGTTTTGGGTCTTTTCTTTCTTTTGTATACATTAATTTACATGTTAAATCTTTGTTTTCTAATAAGAAGTCCTTGCTATATTTGCTTCTGATTGACACATAGTAGTGAGACTGTTAATTGTGTAATTGTGTTAGAATGAAGTGAGCTTTAGGTTGTTCACATTTGTTCAATTATTTAAATTATTTTCAATATTTGTTCAAGCTTTGTTTATTATTTGTTATATTGAGTTTGTTTATTTGTTTGTGTATTAATTTATTTGTTTAACAACTCATCTTGCTTTAAGTTTAGCATTTCATGCTTAGCCACATTCTACCACTTAACTCTGCTTTCTGAATTTGGAAACAATAATTTATACTGCATGTGTTTGAGATGCTACTGGCCATGCATGATAACCTACTACAAAATATTCTGGTAACTGATTTCATTTAATCACCGTATTATGGACTTGTTCCGTTTCTTTTTAAAACAAATTTTGTTCATTAATGGAGTTTTTCTATATACAAAATACCACTTTCAGATATTGATTTACAAGGTTGTCAATCTTTATTCCAGCTTATTATTTGTTCACTTTTTGTTGTTTACTTTTCTGCACTGAGGTTCATAACATAATCTTGACTGCAGGTTTTCATGGAAACATGTATTTCCCGTTACCATAAAAAGAAACTTGAAGCAGGTGCAGCAATTGGATCCATTGGTGCTCAAAGTATAGGAGAACCCGGGACCCAGATGACATTGAAAACATTTCACTTTGCTGGAGTTGCAAGCATGAGTATCCTATGGTGATATTTTTTTTACTCGATTACGTAGACTTTAAGGTCAACCATCACCATCGATGCGAAAGATAAAATGTTAAATATGTGTCATCGTGTCTTTTTTTGGCTTTCACAATAAGTGAGTGATTCTTTTTTGGGTGTATTGTAGAAAGACCGCTTGTACTATTAACATGTGAGTACTAATAACCCCTGAAATAAGTTAGTGGTAGAAATGCTTTTTTATATTTTCAAATTCAGCCTTTTTCTCTTTTTTTCCTGTGCTTTTTTTCCTCTTTCCATGAGACTCCCTCCCTCCCTCCCTCCCTCCTCTCTCTCTCTCTCTCTCTCTCTCTCTCTCTCTCTCTCTCTCTCTCTCTCTGTACATCTCTTCCTCCGCCTTCTTCTCCCTTTCCCTCTACCTTTTCCCATCTCTTCTTCCCTCTCCCTCTCTCTCAATTGCATCAACGGTCGAAAATTGCAATATCATTAGTCATAGTAAGTTTTGGCAATAGCTTATGTAGCGGTTTGAAGCAGGTTATGGATTTGAGCTTGAGCAGCAAGGGTTTGGGTCTTGGGGTTGGAGAGAGAAAGATCCAGTTTGGATTCAGAGAGAGCAAAGATTTTGGGCTTGGATTTGGAGGGTTTTTTTTTTTTTTTTTTTTTTTTTTTTTTTTTGGGGGGGGGGGGGGAGTGGGAGGGGGGTATTCACTTTGGGATTGGGTCTGGGTTTCGAAAAAGTAGAGGGAGGGAGAAGAGAGTTTGATTTGGAGGAGATTAGGTTTGACATGAAGGACAAGTTCTGAGAAGAGTGGTGAGAGAGGGGAAGGATGGGAAAATGTGGTCTAAGTTTGATTTAAGGATAAGTTTTGGAGGAGTCGAGGAAGGAGTGAAAGAGAAGGAGATGAGGAGGAGAGAACATGGAAAGGGAAAATGGGGGGAAAAAAAAACATTATTAACCCTGGGGTATTCTTGCAAATAACCTAGTTCAGAAGGTATTAGTGCTATGTGATCAATATTGCAAAGCGTCCTTCTGCTAATTGCTCTTCTTTATTTTCTCCTTATCAACACACACCAATTCACAGGCGTGTAATACTAACATTGACAGCCTTTTTTTTTTCATGTTACTTAGAAGATAGATTTCTTTGCCTTTGACGGATTTATAATTTTGGTGTTGAGACTCATTGAATAACTCAAAGTGGTTTCTTAACTTGGGATTAGATGTTACTCTTGGAGTTCCTCGAATCAAGGAAATAATTAATGCAACAAAAAATATTAGCACGCCAATTATTACAGCCATACTTTTTTGTGATGACAAGGAGTCATCTGCACGTATGGTGAAAGGGGAAATTGAGAAAACTGCTCTTGGTGAGGTATGTTGGTTTTTCAATTAAAGCATTTGTTGCTACATGTTTTTTCTTTTCTCAGTAGTAGCATTTGCTGCAACATGAATATCTTTAACTATATGCAAAGCATAAATGGACAATAAAATTTTATCCCTATTTGATATATTTAGAGGACAACAATTTTCAATTTTTAAAGTTAGAAGTATAATATTAGTCCTTGATGAGTTAAATGGATAAATATTGTCTGCTTTGTTGTCAGAAGTTTGCGTTCAGTTTGACACTGGTTGATTTTTCACGCCAAGACACTAAATATTTTGCCCAATGTATGGACTTCTGTTAACTTTTGCATTAGGATAATAATTGTCCAATTTATTTGTGTATGATTGATTTGTTTTGAAGTTATACACACACACACTTTTTTTTTTTTTTTTTTTTTTGGGGGGGGGGGGGGGGGGGGGGGGGCTAGAGAGAGAGAGAGAGAATTGTGTAGTTCCGGAAGGATTCGAGCTCGAATCCTTTTCACTCAAATTCAACTATACATCATCCGAGTACATGAAGAACTAAAACTCGGTTTGGAGAATTAACCAGAGTTTTCATAAGACATATTTGTACTGCACTTGTGTCAACATCTTCTACCCCAATTTCCAAACCACAAACTGGTGAGAATACATTTGTATTACCCACAAGTGATACTACTAATGTTTCTGACACCGTCCCTGATGAAGACCTTCATATTGCTCTTTGCAAGGGTAAACACACTTGCACTTCTCATTTTATCTTTCGTTTTGTATCTTAGTGACACTTGTCTCCCTCCTTTCAAGTCTTTATTTCTTATGTGAACTCATTTTGTTTCCAAGTTCGTGAGAAGCCTTATCTATCTTAGAATAGAAGGATGCCATGAAGTAAAAAATGTTGGCCCTAGAACAGAATGAAACTTGAGATCTTGCTGCTTTTCACCTGGAAAGAAGACAAATAGATGTCTGTGAGTGTACACTGTGAAGTTGAATCCCGGTGGGTTATTGGCTCGTTTGAAGGCCTTTTTGGTTGCCAAAGGGTTTTTTTTCATGTGTATGAAATGAATTATCAGAAATCCTAATGAGTTGTAAAGCTGACATATGTGCAGATTCTTGTTTCTTTGGTGTCACTCATCATTGACCCTTTCATAAGTTAGATGTTAAGAATATTTTTCTTAATAGTATTCTTGATGAGAAGGTTTACATAGAGCAACTGCCCGATTTTGTTGCTCAGAGGAAGTTAGGAAAGGTGTGCAAGCTGAAGAAATCTTTGTATTGCTTGAAGTAGTCACTGAAAGCTTGGTTTGGACGATTTGCCTCTGCTGTTTGGGCTTTTGGTCTTTCTCTTTCTCAGAAGGAGTACTTTTTTTTAACCACAACATAAAGGGAAGAAGTTAATCATCGTAGTGTATGCGGATGATATCATTATCATTGGCGATGATGCACATGTGATTGCAGATTTGAAATACTACTTACAGAAGCATTTCAAATAAAGAACTTGGATCTTTACGATATTTCTTAGAATTGAAGTAGTTAAGTTCAGGAAGGGAATTACTTTCAGGAAAATATGTACTTGATATGCTCTCTGAGATAGGTATGTAAGGGTGCAGAGCTATTGATGCACTTATGGAAGATAATGTCAAACTGCTACGAAATCAGGGGAAGATTTTAGATGATCCTGACACGTTTTGGTGGGAAAGTTGAATTACCTAATGATAACTAGACTTGATATTGTATTTGCTGTGAATGTTGTAAGTCAGTTTCTCTCAGCACCAAGGACAACTCATTGAGATACAGTAGTATGGATTCTTAGGTACTTAAAGAAGTCTCCAGGAAAATGATTTTTATATTCAGATTGTGGACACACTAGAGTTACTCATTTTCAAATGTTGATTGGGCATGATTACTCGTTGATAGGCGATTTACCATAGACTTTTGCTTGTTTATTGGAGGAATTCTTGTGTCATAAAAAAGTAAGAAGTAGAGTGTGGTTTCATGATCTAATGCGGAGTCACAATATTGTGCAATGGCGAATGTAACCTGTGAATCGGTTTGAATCAGAGACTTGTTGAGTGAGTTTGGTTTTGCTCCAGAGTGTCCTATGAGGTTATATTGTAATAATCAGATTCCTATTTGTATAGCTGACTGGTATTACACGAGCGCACAAAACACATTTGGATTGTCATTTAGTACGTCAGAAGATGAAGAGAATATTTTAAGCTCGACATGTTTCATCCAGTCATCAGCTGGTAGATTTACTCACAAAGTCTCTCGGGAAGACACGAGTTGATTGTAATTGTGATAAGTTGGGCATGTATGATGTATATATTTCAGTTTAAGGGGGGTTAAGAAATATGATTTGTACAAGGAGTGATATATGGGTTGTATTAGTAGTAGTATAGAAATAGTAGTATTAGACTTTCTTGTGTGTATGTGTGTAATATAATCGAGAGTAGAGATCTCTCTCCAACCAACTCTATTAACCCAATTACACTTCACACGTAGCACTTCTTACTTCTTTGGTTCCTCAACTTGGTCCAAGAAAAAAGGTACAATCCATGTTGTACTGCCCAAAAAAAACCACTCTTAAAATTTTAGTTTCTAAAATTGTATAGAAAACTGGAAATTACAACATGGATTTTAAGAGTATTTGACATCACCGACAATTTTAATCTCTTGTGGCACCATGCATCTGCAAATAAGACCCAATCCACGTTCAACTCCACTACCAGTTTTCTATACAATAATGCAATGGTGGTGTCAAATACTCTTAAATCCATGTGACCCCAAAAGGGAAAACCCCTATTAGAGTCTTGAATCTTGTTATATTTGAATACTTAACCATCATCCTTCTATTCCATACGGGGCTAAACCCATCTTTGTCTCTTGCCTCTTTAACCACTGAAGTGGATTAAAGACACTAAATCTCAATACAATCTCAACAAAAAATTTGGTTCTTCCGAATCAGATTCCTAACATAACGCCAAATAGAAATGTCACATTCACATATCAAAGGCAATCTTACCAGTAGAAGAAATCAAGGTTACTAGTAGTTGACAGCGATATCTTGGTCATCCAGAGGTTTGTCTAGTTGAACTGATTTTTACAGCACCAGGCTAGAGAAAGTTAACTGGTTGCTCCGGGTTGGATTCTAGAGATTAAAACTCAGATCCATTTAAATTAATGAAATCTGTTAAGATTCAGTTATTGTGTAAAATCTATATACCATCAGAAGCTATATCTGGGAGCTTCATTTGCATACAAGTTTTCTTTTCTATCTTCTTTCTTTGTTAGTGGCGGCTAGTACATCTTTAAATATGCCATCGAGGAAATTCGAAGAAGAAAGATCTGATGGAATAATGGTATTTACGTACTATACTTCATGTCAAATTGAAACTACGCAGATCCATTCCTAGATGAACATTCAACTTTTTGCCTATGTTTCTCTTGTTTTGTTTTGCCATGTGTGTTTTTGATGGTGGTGTGAGGGTATAACAAGGTCGGATTCCCTTCCATATCCAAGTTTGTATTAAGAAAATCTTAGCCATATTGGTCTGGTTTAGTTGTCTATCCAATCAACTTGACATCCTTATATGAGACATTTTCTTCAGTTCTATCATACCTTTCTCGTAGAAAATCAATACAAGTTTTTTGTGTCTCGTTCTTTATGTATTTTTTGGAAAATAACATGCTCTTAATTGATCATTTGAATACATGAAGTCGCTCAAAACTTCCAATCCTTAAGAAGACTTGTTAGAAAAATGTTTTGAAATGTGGAGATACTTTTCCTGGCTGAATTTCTGTTTAAAGTACTCTATGGTTGATTGAACAAATTGATTTCAATTGGAGTTATCTGTTCAAGTTAGATACGTATAAACTTGTTTTACATGTAAAAGTTTGATGACCAGAAAATTTTCAGAATAGTTTAAAGCTCACAATTCTTGTTATTACATGTATTCAGTTTGTTGGTTTTGTGAACAGTTCAAGAAGTCATCTAAACTTTTGCTAGTTATGAAGTTTTGGATAAATTCTTTTTCTATCCTTTTGTAGTGCTCCAAGTGCTTTGAGCTCTATCTGTTATGCAGGTTGCAGAAGCTGTGAAGATTGTTCTAAAATCCAGTCAACCGTATATCTCAATCGTTCTTGACAAGGAACGAATTAAAGCATTGCAGATGGAAGCTTCCTTTGATTCCATTAAGCATTCAATTGCAAATGATAAAAAACTTAAAAATTAAAATTAAAACCAGAGGTGAGGATACCTTTCTCGAATCTCTGTTTCCTATTACTCTTTCCATGAAGTGTGTACATATAATGTTTAATTTTCTGGCAGCATGTTACAATTCGCGGCAAAGGAAACTTGAGAATTTCCCCCCCTGTGGCAGATAGAAATCGGCTACAATTTGAACTGCATTCTTTGAAGTGCATGCTTCCCAAGGTCATTGTGAAGGTGTGACTAAATTTTGCGCTTTCAAAAATAGAATTATTTATAATACAGAGTTAGCTATTAATATTTTCCAACAATGGTAATCTAATAACTTATACAAAATCTCATGCACAGGGCATCTCAACTGTTGAGCGTGCTGTTATCAACTCTCAAAAAGACAAATTCAGTCTATTGGTTGAAGGGTTAGTTTCACAAAATCTGACAATGCCTTTTGTCCCTGTGTACAAGTTGATCATTTATTTGCTTCTTCAGGCACCCTACTAATCAGCAAGGAACTAGTTTAATGAGAAATGTAACGATGAGAAATGAATATATTGACCCAACAAATAACTGACCTTTGGCCGAAGCTATGTTATTAGAATTATTAGATTGGTTCTCTTTCTGATGTCCTAAGCTTTGGAATAGAAAACCACACAAATTGAAGGAAACCCCTGCAGCACCTTATGCAAATGCTTTCTACTTACATTTCTTTGAACTTATTTTCAAAGTAAAAGAGAAATCACCCTTTGGATTCCATGATTTTTGCAGTACAAATCTTTTAGCAGTCATGGGCACTCCTGGTGTTGATGCAAGTAAAACAAAGAGTAATCACACAATGGAAATCTGTCAGACTCTTGGTATAGAAGCTGCAAGACTGAGCATCATAACCGAAATACAAGAAACAATGCGAAGTCACGGGATGAGCATTGATGCCCGTCACATGATGCTCCTCGCAGATGTGATGACTTATAAAGTAAGGATCATTTTGATATTCCAATATATGTTCATTCTGTACCCACCCACTATGTAACCTCTCATTCTTCAATCTTAGTGCCTACTCGGGGTGTCACATGTTTCTTGCTTGGTTGCTTCCAACAGGGTGAAGTGCTTGGGATCACAAGATTTGGCATGGCAAAGATGAAAGATAGTGTTTTAATGTTGGCATCATTTGAAAAAACAGCAGAACACCTATTCAATGCATCATTTAATGGTCGGGAGGATCAGATTCAAGGAGTATCTGAATGTATCATCATGGGTATACCGATGCAGCTAGGCACAGGAATACTCAAAGTTAGACAGAGGTACAGAATCATCTAAATACCATGTCATATCCTTCTTTTGCTCAAGTGTAGCTGCATTTTAGCACCGTAATAGATAAAACTTCTACAACCACATGTGCATGCTTTAACTTATTAGTACTTGCATATGTTTACTTGTGCATATTTGCATAATTAGCTTGTGTTTATGATTAAGATTTTTTTTGCTTCCTCTGTCTGACACATTTTACAGAATGCAATATTTCTATGATTCTGAATGTGATTCTGGCATTTGGCTTATTTTAAGACTCCTTGAAGTCTACTAATTTTAGTCATCCAGTTGATTAATCACCATAATTTTATTGTAGCTTTTTATAGAACTTAAATACTGTTGATATCCACCATGTCTCTTGTCCTTGATATCTTGAAGACAATTGACTTTATCTTCTTACCAGATAAATTACTTGTAGCTTGTGACGTAGCTTCTCTAGTTTTAGCTATCAAGTTTAATCTTTCAACAGCCTTTCCCTTGTAGAGTGAATTTCATTGTAACTGATTTAACCACAAGGAGATCAATTAATGTATAAATTAAGTCTATCTTTATCACATAGCGCCGCATGTTTAGGATTGTTTTGTTCAATAAAACCAGTTTCTTATTCGTACATTCTTCTCAGGCAGCATCTTGGGCTTGTGACAGTCGTCAAAGATTTGCGAATCCCATTTAGTGGACCTTTTTCCATCACTAACCATCTACAGAACGGCTTGTTAAATACCTAGAAACTTATGTTTCCTTTATATATGGCACAAACTGTGCATTAAACCCACCCTGAATAATTCCTCAAAAACCTTTCTAAAGGTCAGAAAGGCAACTATCCCCTTAATTGAGCAAAGCTTGAAATAAACAAATTAATTAAAAGAAAAAGGATGAAAGATGGAATAGACAGGGGGGAGTGTTCACAGTATAGATTAAATTGGAACTTTGACATGGCCGACTTGAGACTCAAACACAAAAGTTGAATCAGGATGGAGGTTATTTGATTAAATTCGACCGACTGATTGCCTAACTAGTAACTTCTACAAAATGCCTGATATACCTATCAATTCAAAAAAAAAAAAAAAAACAACTGACTAACTAACTAACTAGACGACAGGTTCATCATTCTTTTATAGGGTTTCGGCATTGTGACATGTTGAGAATATGGCGGTACCACATAGAAATTTGTTATACCTCTTTGATTTATTGCTTATGGCTAAGTTGTTGATGTAATACCATGTAATCACACGCTCGGCCACAAATGAAGTTTTATTTTGAATTCATATTTTATTGTTAAGAAAAAATTACTTACATTTTGAAGCTGAGCATATGTTCGGCTTGCAGGGTTGAGCAGCTTCCTGAATTCAAATACGGGCCTGATCCAATATTACGTTGAGAAAGGAAGTTGATGTTGAGACAGGTGACAATGCATGGTGATGCAATGGCAGTCTAAGTTGGAAGATGACCTTATTTCCTCTAAAATAGTTTAGGTTTGACAATCTTTCTATTATTCACACTTTTTAATATTTGTCTATGGATTAATGTCTGCAGGCTATAACCTTCTGCCCAAGTGACTAATAAGCAATGGAGCTTTGTAATGGATGCAGCTCGCTTCTTTTGAGTCGTCTTAAGTCGCTCGACTGTCATGGAAGATGTTCTTAAGCTATGCGTAGTTTTGCTTTGTTTAGCTTGAATGCGGTGTCTGTAAATTTGAGCGGGAATGCGGCTAGGCTTCATACAGCTTAAACTCTTCCTTCAGACAGTCGTGGCCTCAAAGTTGGTTATCAGCCCGTGTGCTCTCAATCTGTATCTGACTTTTGTTTGAATAGCTGCTTTTACCGATCTTTACAGAATGTCTGTAATATATTAGGGATCATTTGACTGTATAGGTTTATTGCTTGCATCAACTCGAGCAATATGATTGGCATGACAACATGTGATCTGAATGAGGTTGACAAAACACACGACTCGCGAGAAAGTTGAAAATTTTGAGTTTATTTGTAAGACGTGTGACTCGAAGATGAAGTGTTTCTTTGCTCTAATTCAATTGAGTGCACAATTTTCTTATATATTTGTGACTCGTGTGTATTTCGTGACTTCGGGTGATTGCTCGAAAACTAGCACTGCCTTTATTTGTTTTTCTTTTGTCATGATTATTTGTTTCCAAATTTATTGCAGCATACATTATTAGACAGACCCCAAAACTCAGAAGCTGCGCGCAATCTAAAGTTGATAGAAGCACCAACATTGACACGTACGCTTGTTATTGCACCTTCTGCATCAACAGTGGGCCTTTCAATTTAGGTAGGAAAATAATTAAAATTAATATGTAAACAGATGTATTTAACAAATGTGCAGTTGTGGGGGCTACGGTTCTAAATTTAAAATAAAACAAAGGCATGCCATTGGGAATGGGTGAATGAAACTATGATTTCTTTCTTTTTCTGCAAGGAATCACTCAGGCATGTGAAGCCTTGTCTGTTAATTTGTACATTCTCATCAACTGAAAGTGAGCTCTTGCAATGCATGTATATGATAGAATAACTTATAATTTTAATATTTGTAAATAGTAACTCCTTATTTATCTTGTGACAAAATTACTCTGAAAATGAAAGTGTTGTATTTTATTTTTTTAAATTTCGAAGGATTGTCTTCAGAATGTATAAAGAAACGTGATAAGAAAGAGTGTAGACTAATTAGCTACCTCTCTTGACACCTAAGAATCTCTTTATTGTACTTATCTGTTCATTATTTGCGTCTTAAATTTTCTGGTGAAATTATCTTGTTCTGTGTAGCAGGCATCACATTTGATAATACTTTGAGAGAAGTGTGAAGAAATGAAAAGATGGCGAGGAAATTAATAAAAACTTTCAAGACCAACAGAACTCAATTCCCAAATTAACCTGTGAACAGATATACCAAAGAAATTCATGAAATTAAGGATGAGCAGTAGATTAGGCACGTGGAAGGCGCGTGTTTGAATTTGTGGTTACTCAATGCTAATCGAAAATGAGATCTTTGGATATCACATCTTTATGAAGGAGTAACTTGCAAAATTTAAGATTTCTAGAAATTTACTCATTATATCTTGTGAACAAAGTTACCCATCTAAATATGAAAGATTTCCTCCATTACTAATGCAGATGAGAATCACCTGCTACTGTGATGCGCACTGTCTCAGGATTACTTGAATCTTGCTCCTTCCTTATAAATGAGAAATAATTAATGCCTTAATAGATAAGACTTTAAAAAAGTAACATGAAATGAAAAAATAAACTCAACTTAATTTTATGAGGGATTGCTAAACTCTGTATGTTTGAGCAATGTGGAGCTATTGCATCAGAAATCCCATCTAAAGTTCTTGAGAAACAATCCATTTTCAAATTCTGCGCAACAGACTTCAATAATCGAGATATTTGTTTCATGAAGGTGATAATCTCGTTTGTATAAAATGAAGATGAACTAGATAATGATGAGATCGAGAGAGTCAAGGTTAAACTGTTAAACCTACACTAATTCTGTAAATCTTCATATCTCTATTATTGCATTCCGAATAAGGTTTATGGTTACATTAGGAATTGAATTATCGGATTTGGTTGAATTAATATCAGAGAATTTCAGAAAAAGCTTTTAACTATGAAACTTAAACAGTTACATTGTTTAGATACCAATATATTGTTGTACTTGACAATCAATTCAAGATCAAGATCAACCAGTCGGACCTGGTCGGCGAAAATTAGGTGAGAGGTTTTCCGTTCAATTGAACGTTCCTTAATTACAGAATCACCATTCATATTCCTCCTTTAGACACCAATCAAATTAGTATTTAGTCAGTCTCGTATTAGTAATAAATCAGCAAGATAAATAATTTAACAATAATTTATCTAACAATAATATTTATTAAAATAAATATTCCTGCATGAATACTTTATTCAGCATAATCCCTGCAATAAGAATGTTAGTTCTAATAGATAGAGAACGTATTGGAATTTAATAATTCAATAATCAATATTTATACAAGATAAATATTTATTAACAATAATTCATGCAAAACTGAACATTAGTATAAACAGACAGAGTAACAGAATAAGAACCAAATTTTAGAGTGAGGTACGCGTAAAGAGAATCTCCTTAAGACAATTACGTCCCCGGCTACAGTGCATACGGGATAATAAACGCTAGTCTCTCAAGACTACACTCCTTCACGTGTTCTAAGCAGCATTTTGTAAAATCACATATAGTCGAATCAAAGTTGACATGTATCTTCCATTTGACCGAAAGTAGAAAAAAAAACACAGATCAAAAATCGGATTTCAGACAATTCTAAAATCTGAACAGTACTTTAAAGAATCCTCTTTAAAGAACTCAATTATTCATTATACTTAATTGAGTTTTGAAATTCTCAGTTGTGAGTAATTGTGAGTGATCTATTGGAGTGAAGATCTACACTTTATATAGGATTCAAAGGAAATATTTTGGTTGTAACGGACGCAACCATTCCGAACAGACACATCTGCTCGGTTGGAACGAGCACAATCATTCCGAACAGGCACATCCGTTTGCCGAACAAACACATCCATTCGACCGTAACTGATTGTCCCTGAACAAACACATCCATTCGCTAGAATGGACGCAATCGTTCCGAATAGACACATCTATTCCTATACTACTTGTAATGTGAGACTAAAGAGTTTTCATTCTTTTTGGTCCCATTTAGTTATTGTATTAGGCCAACTTCTGATTTGAATATCTCATTCACTCGAAAACAGAATTGGACATGTGAATATTTCACGTTAATCCTCAATGGAAGGAGAACATTCCAACCATCTCCTGTACATTCCGAGCAACGGGTCACCTAAATTTCAACTCAAATTTTCTAAAAAAACTCACTTGGTTTAATTTCAAGTTTCCACAATCCCTCACAATGAATGGAGATTCAAGAGATTCACACTATAAGACTGACTCTATAATGAAAGATACTTTAAGAAAGTAACCGAATCAGAATAGGTGAAATAGGTCTTGAACCTTCCGTAGAAAAGGCCTTATCGGACTTACTGGCCAATCAATGAATTAGGTCTTGAACTATCAGCTATTTGTGTAAGCAAAGTTAACATGCCTCACGCAGTAACTTTTCAAAATCAACTTTGTTTCCATTTCGGCCTTAGACATTCTTAGTTTTAGAAAAATGTTAGGGAATCACAACCTCCGTAGAGACTCCCAAAGAGTCAGCTCCAGCTCTACACTTACATAGGTAATCATCCCATTAAAAGTAGTCTACTCTACCTAACTAGTTTTAATAACAAGATATAATATCATTAAAAGTATTAAGTTTATCCTAAGTCTTTTTATAGAAAGCACTTGGGTGCACCATGGGAATAAGTTGGAGTCAAGTTCCTAAGTGTAATAAGTTTTTTCTCTTGAACTTAGTCTGTGGGATCTCCAATCGCTAAGTGAGGTTTCCATTAAGCTAACTCGATATTGTTAGGCTTTTAACCTCATTCCCTTCGATGCACAATTTATACGCTCTCCACTCAAATCTTTAGTGAATGAATCTGTTAAGTTATCTTTTGACACCACAAATCAATTAAGATAACTCAATTGAAAGCAACTGTCTAACAGTGTAATATTTACGACGGATGTGTGTAGACTTACCATTATATACAAAGTTTTGTGACCTAGATATCACTGCTTGATTATCGCAGTGAATGCATATGGCAGGCATTAGTTTAGGCTATAAAGGTATATCCTCCAGAAATTGTCGAAACCATTTTACTTTTTCTCCAGCCTTATCTAAGGCTATAAATTTTGATTCTATTGTGGAATGGGTTATGCAAGTTTGTTTGGAGGATTTTCAAGATACGGTCACGCCTCCTAGAGTAAAGATGTAACCGCAAGGGGATTTCGATTCCTCAAAATCTGCAATTCAATTTGCATCATTGTCCCTTTCAAATATATGTGGATACTTACTATATCTCACGGTATATTCTTTGATATTCTTCAAGTAGCCCACTACTAATAGTAGGGCAGTCCAATAATCATCACTAGGATTACTAGTGTACCTGCTCAATATGCTTACAACATAAGCTATATCGGGTCTAATGCAATTCATTAAATACATTAGACTCTCGATGATTTGAATATATACTCTAGCTGTCATTTTTCAGTTTATGTATTCTTGCGAAGGTGGATGTGTGAGAGAAAAGGGTTTGTATTTCCTTTGATCTCATATTCCTTGAATTTTTCTATCTTGTCAACGTAATGCGACTGAGATAGACTGATTTCATCTGTTGTTTTAGTAATTTTAATTTTTAAAATTACATCAGCAACATCAAGATTCTTCATGTCAAAATTATTGGATAGCATCCTTTTAGTAGACTTAATAAGTAAAATATTAGTCCCGAGTATCAGCGTGTCGTCTACATAGAGACAAACAATGATTCATGCATTTTCAACTATTTTAATATAAACACACTTGTCACATTTATTGATAGTGAATCTATTTTTGAATATGATACTATCAAATTTCTCATGTCATTGTTTGAGAGCTTATTTCAGCTTCTTTTCACATTATGCTTCTGGGACAGACATAATCTCCTTAAATGTTTGAGGTTCACTTTCAACCGCATATGCTACAAAGTCTGGACCAAAGGAATTTGAGATTCTCGATCTCTAACTCCTTCTTACTTCAACTTCTGCATTAACTATTGGTTCATTGGGTTTTTCGTCCCTGAATGATATTTCATGGGTTCTTTTCTCATAAGTCTTTCTTTCTTTCTGTTTGTACAGAAAGATATTTTAAAAAACACGTCGTCTCTTGATTCGATAATCATATTCACATGAATATGATGTATTTTTGATTTGTAGGCCACACACACACACACACACATATATATATATGTATATATATGTATATATGTATATATATGTATATATATGTATATATACATATATATATACCTATACATACATACATATATATATACCCATACATATATATATATATATATATATATAATATATATATATATATATATATATATATATATATATATATATATATATATATATATGTTAGTTTGATAACTATATATGCCTTTATCTATTGGATTCAAAATTCTAAATTCTAAAGTATATTTTATATCCTAAAATGATATATTAAATACTAACTAAAAATATTAATATATCATTAGCCTTGAATCTGGTGCACGCCTGACGCTAGACATCAATTTTCAAGTCTTAATCCTTTCTGTTCCAAGAGAGCAAGTTTTTCAACATTTTCTTGAGCTTCCTCAATCCAATTTCTCTACAATTTTCTCACACACAATACTTGGGCTTCCAATATCTATTCTAAACATAAGATTGTGTTTGAGAGTGTTTGTGATCTTGTGTTGATCATTCAATCTTGTATTCCTTGCTCTAGCGAGATGTTCCTCTAGTCAGAGAGGATTGAGAGTTGAAATTACCGCTCGGATCTTGCAGAATCGGTTGTGAAGCTTGTATTCAATATAGTGAGAATCCTCTAAGAGAAATAGAGGCGGGGAGTAGATCAGTTAATCTAATCTCGATGACAAATCTTCTTGTGTTTGCGATTTGATTTCTTTCTCAACCCTATCTCTCTCATTTACTTGTTTTACATTGACAAATTCATTATTGTTGCTATACTTACATTGCTCATTGCTTGTGTTAGTTTCTCATTGTTAGTTTAATTCTTGCAATTAGATTTTTAATTTCCTTATTGTTAAGATTAGCATCACCTATGAACCCCTCTCTAGGTGATTTTCACTTAGTATCAAAACTAATGCTTTTGATTATAAGTTTCACAATCTAAGAGCAGATTATTTTTATTCCTAATCACTTTATCACTCATACACACACATGGCTCATATGGTGGTAGTGTCAAGTCTCCTCCCAAGTTTGATGCTCTTCACTTTTCCATTTGGAAAGTCAAAATGACGGTGTTCCTTAAATCTCTAGGAAGTAGTGTTGCACGAGCCGTCACTAGAGAATTTGTAGAATCCGAAGGTGATGAGGACAATTGGTCCTAAAGCACCACCAACAAATATGAGGCTCTAATATCAAGGCCCACTATGCACTTCTAAAAGCACTAAAGGATGATGACGTATCCCAAGTTATCAATTGCACTTTGCCCTATTAAATATGGAACAATTTAGTAATCACTCAAGAGGATACCTCTCAAGTGAAGATGGTCAAAACTGATTCGCTTCGTTAATATGCATGAGAATGAGTCTATTGATCATTCGCTTACTTGATTTACTAAGATTACTAATGGACTTATTTCTTTAGGTGAATTGATATCAAATGATCCAAAGGTGAGAAAAGTCATCCGAGCACTCCCCAAATCTTGGAAAGTTAAAGCAACTACATTGAAAGAGTTCAATGACAAAGATGATATAGACTTCACTGGTTTCATGAAAAACTTTAAGCCTTATGAAATGTAGATCAAGGCTAGAGAAGACAGTGCGCCTCAAAAGAAGAAGAATGCCGTCATCAAATCTACTTCCACCATCTCCTACGACGATAAAGATCTTGATCAAGATGATGATGAAGAACTCTCCTTACTTGTAAAGAATGAAAGGATGATGTTTCACAAAAGAGGATGATTCAACAACCGCAAAGGTAGATGGAAAGGTAAGAAGAAAGAAAAGAAAATGAGATTGACTCCTCGTACAATTGCAAGAAACTGGGCCACCTCATTGCGGATTGCCCAGACACGAAGAACAAGGCTTCCTCATTCAAGAAACCATATAAGCAGAAAGCCATGAAAGCCAAATGGGATGATCATAAAGCGATTCCGAAGAGAATATTAATAAGGCAAATGTTTGCTTTATAGCTCATAGGGACAACTCCGCAAAGGTAATTTCGAACCTACTCTTGATGATTCTGAATTGAATATGGATGAACTTGATTTAGCTGTTGAAGAGATTTAAAATAAACATGATTTGCTTAAATCGAAGAATTCTAAATTGAGAAAGGAAATGAGCTTTTGCTAAACAAGTTTAACATTTCTTTAAAGGAAAAAGAGGTTTAACTGACACTAGACCTGATATTACAAGTGTTGTGAATGTATTACGTCAATACATGCAGAGTCCGTATCAACTTCATTGGATTGTTGCTTGTCATATCTTTATTTTAAAAGGGCTCCAGGTAAATGATTGTATTATCGTCCTTCCTCTCATTTGAATATTATGGGATATTCTGATGTTGGTTGGCTGGTGATCCTATTGATCATCGTTCTACTACAGATTATTGCATTTTTGTTGGAGGCAATTTGGTGACATGACGATATAAAAAATAAAATACTCGATCCACTGATAAGGCTAAGTATAGAGCCATAACTCATACTGCTTGTGAATATTGATGTGGATTCAATCTCTCATTTCTGAAATGGACATTATCTACAACAAGTCAATAGTGATGTGCTGTGACAATCATGCGACTACATATATTGTCAATAATCTTATTTTTTCTTAGCAAACAAAGCATATTGAAGTCGACTGCCACTTTATTAGGTACATGGTGATAACAATCAAATAGGGGAGCAAATATTTCCGCCCCAAAGAATGATGAAGGCACCCCAAAAATCTCAAATATTATTCCAAGTTTACCCTTTTTTTTATTATTTTGCCCTTGGTGAAAAGTCCACTTCCCCTCCCCTCCCTGGCCACCCTCGCTCCTCCTCCTCCCCCTCCCCCTCCCCCTCCCCGGCCGCCACCTCCCCTCCCCCTCCCCACCTCCTTCCCCCACTCCTCCCCTCTCCTTCCCCACCTCCGCCCCTCCCCCTCCTCCTTCCCCCTCACCGGCCTCCCCACCCCTCCCCCACCTCTCTCCTCCCCCCCCCCCCGGGCCGGCCTCTGCCCCCTCCTCCTACCAACGAACCCCCCCCCCCCCCCACCTTAGTTCTGCTCTGTCAAAACTGGCCGAACAGATCAAGGAAGGTGGAGTTCGTTGGGGAAGGGGGAGGGGCGGAGGTGGGCAGGAGTGGGGAGTAGAGTTCGTTGGGAGGAAGAGGAGAGGGCGAAGGATGGCCGCGGGGGGGGGGGGGGGGGGGGGGGGGGTAGGGACCGGGGGTGAAGAGGAGGGAAAGCGATGGGAGATCACCGATTTTTTTTTTTTTTTTTTTTTTTTGGGGGTTGGGGGGGGGGGGGGGGGGGGGGGGGAGGCTGGCAAGGGGGAGGAGGTGGGGATGGAGGAAGGAGGAGGAAGAAGAAAGGGTTTTTTTTTTTTTGGTGCTTTTATCAATTTTCGGGGTGCCTTCATCCATCGGTTTGCCTTCATCATTCTTTGGGGTGGAAATATCCACTCTCATCGGATAATCACTTCGTTCGTCACATCGAGTTGTCAACTTAAAAATATCTTGACTAAAGCCTCATCTCGAAAGATTTTTTTTTCAATTGTGTAGCAAGCGGGCATAATTGACTTCTACACTCCACCTTGAGGGGGAGTATTAGAGTAAAAATAAAAAATTTCTTTATTTTGATTTTAGCTTCTTTATTTTGGTCTCCTACTCCAACTTAGACATTGTGTATTCTTCTAATCCTATTACGACATGTATTTTTTTTTTATAAAAAAACGACCAGTCCCGAATTGAAGAGACATGATCTTCTCTTCATCTTCTTAACATGTATCATGTAAGAAAATGGTCAAGTTATTTGAATATAAACAGATATTTGAATACTCAAATTCACTTTGTATTCACATATCAATTATAACAAAAAAAGAGAAATTTTCTCCTGTGTTGGGTGGATTTTGAATGGACAGATCATATCTAAAACGAAAAAAAATTACAGTACAACTTAAGGTTAAATGAGACAGTATCTATGCAGTAGAGTGGCTGTATATATTTTTGAATTTGTTTGTTTGTTAACATGAACTAAGACTTTGCTAACGTACAATAGTAACAACACATTCTTGCCTGAAGCTAGCAGCCTGCAATCAGAGAAATAAATGGAGTAACCAAACAAATAGTAGTCACGTTGAATGGTTTATAAGCACCTATCAACCTTAAAAGATTTTACAGGCTTCTAGGAGAGGAACCAAAAAAAAGAAAGGAGGATGAGAATTACAGTGTCAATGGAGAACTAAAATCAACAGGGAATTTTAAGAGAACTAAATTTTCCCTTTTCAAATGTGATTGATTTCTCTAGCACTTGCTATTCCCATTGCACTGGTGGACGACTCCATTGCTGTAAGCTTCCTTGCGCTTCAGTTGTTTTTTTTGGCATTGTTGAGACCCCAGATTCGGATCGTGTGGTCGTCACTGGCTGATGCGAGCATGTGGGGGTTCGCGGATTCCAGCTGACACAGTTTATGGCCCCAGCATGGCCTGGTAGAGCTTCAATGAGATCCCGGTGGCCCGATGCCATATGTATACCTGTAAATATCACAGATACACCATCCAATACAACTTAACAAAGGCCCCTAGGTTATAATCTAAGAGATGAACGTAAATTTACTTACCTGAATTTGGCATTTAATACAGAAACAGGAAACTTCAAATTTCCAGTGATAATTAGTTAGATATATCTCATTTTTCTAATTAAGGAAAAGAAATCTTTCTCACCACAAGTCACAATCTTACCTCATATAATTCAGACAAAATTCAAGAATTAAGTATCCAATACATCCGAGTAAAATGGTACACAATTTTGCTTAGCGAAACAAGATCAATAGTGTGACAAGTTTCCCGATAGTGATGAACCATTTTGATCCAAACAAAAACCAATAGCATGTGTATCAGGTATGCACACCAAATGTAAATAAATATGTGAGGATGGGAGTGTTGTGCTCGGTTCACTGTATCCTTTTAGTGCAAGTATATTAGAAACTCAATCTCCACCAAAGTTAATTTGATTAACACACTCACAGCTATTACACTCAATCCTATGTTTATAGACCCATCACATTTGATGAAAGCATAATGAGAACTTCCAGCAAGAGGGATGGCATTAGTAAGAAGTTGTGTTGCACAGATAATTTGAGTGAGTCGTACCCATTCTGATACTTGGACATCATGATACTTGATGCATACTTGCCGGGTACTTCTTTTGATGTATATTAAAATTCATAATATATTCTAGGAGTATCAGGGGTGTACCAGAACCAGGGAGTTAGAACCTTTAACGCATGAACGTGTTTTTCCAACTTCATTTGATTTATAGATGCAATTATATTATTTTACCACTTTCTTAATATAATGTTTTTAGTTCAGATAAGTATCAATGTATATAGTAACCATAATAATTGTTCCGTATATTTGCTCACTCAAGTACACTTAACCAAAAGCCATTTCCACGATTTCTCCCCAAAGGATGCTAGGTACGATTAGTTTTTGAGTTCAGGGGGACTATATATGCTAGATTGTCCTAAAGTATATCTCATTTGGGATTATTCATTTAGGGTGAGACAAAACCCTCCTTGATCAGGGTATAGCATCCTCGACACACTAACATGTAACAGTGTGGTTCTGCACACTTTCAACTGTTGTATAACAGTTCTAACACCCCAAGCAAGAATATCTCATACGGTCACCTATTTTGAGATGGCTCTCAAGGGTGCACATTTAACTACAAGGTTTATTTGCAGTTCCCTTGCAAAATGCTAGCTTATCACTAATTCTAGAGTTTATAAAAATTATTATATACCAGAATGTGAGGCTATTCACTTAGGGTGTGATATATATTATATATATATATATATATATATATATATATATATATATATATATATATATATATATTATATATATATAGGGTGTGATATATATACTTTAAAATGTGTAATAATTTTTGAGTTAATATTTTTCTTAAAACATTAATAGTTATGAAATTTTTATACTATAAATAAAACATTAACTCATGTGCGCATTAATTTTATTATTTCCATGGATGACGTACTCCTGTCCTAAATTTTTAAGATTTTCTATATCAATGTACCCATAACGTATCATACCCAGTCCCGTAAACGTATAGTAGCACGGGCAAGAAGTGACTAAGAGGTAAATGTATCCTAGGTCATCTCTTCCGCAAGAGAGAATACCAATCATTTTTTCTATAATATCTTAAAAGTGTGGATTTGTGCCAAAATGCTTTAAAATTTATAGTAATACCTACGAATAACATATTTCTCATATCCTTCAAAGAGTACAAGAAGTGGTAGAATCTACCATACATTATTATTTCTAGAAAAGAAAAAAAACATCTAAATGTATTTTCATACTTGTACATTCCAACTCCAACCAAATCCTATTTCGATACCAGAATCCCTTCTCGTATCCCTCCCTCTCTAGAATGAAATCCAGGCTCTGCCCCTACTTACAAGGGAGGTAGTCATAAAGGAAGCATAAACTAATAAAAATGAAAATGTTGTTTTATTTTTTGGGAACAAATGGAATATAAGTTCTAAGGTTAATTGACAGAGGAGAAAACACACACAGACATGCACACACACAAAATAAGGAATACCACCATGCTCTGGATTAAACAATAAAGCACCGTGTACCACAAATATACCTAGGCTCTCTGTTTGGATGTATAGGAAATGCTCCTATCTTGTTATTTGATTGAATGTCTTTCACAAAATTAAGCCTATGGCTACTTAAATAGTATCTGTTTGTGTGAAGTTTAGCGAAACTGGATCTGGGCTAAGCTGATAGTAAATAGACACCCATGCACGTGCACCACAAGGCCAAGGCAAAGGAGGTCGCAATGGCTCCTGACCTCTGTTGCCTAAGACAGCTCCACTTGAGATTCTAGTAGGAGGAGAAGAGAGAACTGGAGAAGAAATGATGCCAGCTTGAGGTTGTTAGGAATTAAATTATTTAAGACAGTTAATGACTGTAGTATAGGTATTTTTAAGTAGGGGTTTAGGGCTTTTACCAATTGTAAAGGTGATTGGAAACTTTTATGGTGCATAGCAACTATCAGCTGGGAGAGTGCTTAATGGGCTCTGCTGACTAGGCCCCCAAAACTGGGCTTTGGTAGAGCTTTCACAGCCAGGCTGACCTCAAGCTCAGGTTTTGGGTCTGTGGCCTTGTCGGATGTACAGGAAATATTCCAAATCCTGAAATTTGATTGTCTTTCATAGATTAAGTCCATGCATATGGTTACTTAAGTAGGTATGGTATCAAATTCTTTACCAGGATCTGAAGAATTTTGTTCAGAGAGGAATTAAAATTTGTTTCACAATACATTTTTCTATCTTTGAATCCGGACTTGTTGCAATTCCAAGCAATTGCTAGAGAATTTCAATTCAGTGTTGAAACAGAAGTGATAATTAATACAGCATTTGACCATGATACATAATAATTAAAACAGCATTTGACCAAACAGAAGTAATAATTATATCAGGGAAATGCAAGAAAAAAGAAAGCAGAACAAGACATTTAATACAGCATGTGTGGTTTGTTTCATTACTTTGTTAATCATAGACCTTCAAACATAAACCTGCAGCACCTTCTGGGATATGTTAAGTTGGTTCAAACATATGTATGTCTTTTATTTCTAATAGTAGTTATATGTGTCATGGCTGGAGCATTTGACCATGACACTGCAGTACCTTTGAGACGGGATTCCCATAAATTTTTTAGAAGGAAAAAAAAAACAATAGTGATGGATTTTAGTTGCATGAAAAAAAATATAAAAACAATTTCCTAGCTGCAAACAGCTCTAGTCACTTCTTTCAACAAAATTTTGTAAATAATAATTCCCCCCTAATTTTGTGCCCTTAGCGATTTTTAACCATTTTATAGCCACATCAAATCATAAAAAAGCGTATTACAAAGAAGAGTTTTCCCACGTGATATTTGAAAATATCTACAATCAAATCTACAATCATAAAAGAGCATATTAATAAAGAAGAGTAATCCCAAGTGATATATTTGATGATTTCCACAACAGTTTTCTGTTGCTAATCAACTTCATTTTATAAGACAGAATCACAGTGTATGAAATTAATATAAACTACTTCCGGTTCGTACCTGTGAATCTTCGCTTCCACTAGCAATAAAAGCGTGTTCAAATCCTCCGAAACAAGACCTTATCACGAACCTACTGCGCTTGTGACCTTTGTATCTCATAACAAGTGAGGATCATCTGTAATGCTCCAGAGATGGATCTCCTGATTCACAAGATTTACTAGCAAAAACTTATCATCTCTTGATAGCGAAAAAGACGTAACTGTCTGCTCCTCTTCAATCACTTTTTCAAGCTTTGCTTCTCTATCGAGCAAAAGAATGGCAGCTTCCTTACACATGCTTATGATCCTTTTGCCATCTTTACTGATGGCCATGTCCGAAGTCTTAATTGCTCTCTGTCCTTTCCAAGATTCTACTTCTTTACCATCCAGATCCCATAAGCAAATGCTCTTGTCTGTCACCCCAGTAAAAAACCGTCTCCCATCTGGGAACCAACCACAAGAGATCAAGCCAAAACCACTTTTTCATATACATGGAGGCATCCCCGCCTTTTACATCCCATCGCCTGACAACCTCTTCCATTCCACAAGTGAGAAGCTCGCGATCATCAGGGCTCCAAGCAACCATCAGGACAGGTTTCTGATGACCTACCAGTGTGTGCTTTAATGATAGTTCCTCATTTTCATGAACCTAAGATATGATATGAACATTTTTCCTTTAGCATAAACCACCGGACGCTCATCTTTAGAATTAAAAAATAAAGACATAAAAGAATATTCCTCCATTAGTAAAGAAAGATAACCAATAATTTTCCAATTACCATATACAGTAAGATATAAATGATATAAAGAATGAACTATCATATTTAAAAACAAAAACTAAAGGAAAAGATAATATAACTAATATATACGAGGATTTCCTATGCATGGATGGATCACTATTGTCTACCCAGTTAGTCATGGTGAGATGGACAAGTCACTAAATTCAAAGAGAACGAGAAATATGGTGTATAACACTGAGTATCCAATAAAGGGAAAATCCAAGATGATGGCATGGTGCTTTTGTACAAACAAAGGACATGAGCCTGCTTAGAAAGTTAGAACAGTCAACCAAACAAAGTAAGAACTGAAGAAGAAATACCGCTTTCTCAGATGCAAGCTAAACCCTAAAGTTCAATTAGACTTAAACATGCATATAATATTCAAGATTCATTTGAGTGCAACAGAACATTAGTCGCAGATGAATTAAGCACAAGCTAACCAATTCTTATGACTGGTCCCTCAACCTGAAAGCAAACCCGATAAGGCAAATTACAGAGAGATGCTTGGAATCCTATGGAATAAAGCTTAAATTTATTAAGATTAATGCCAGTTTCAAGAAAGCTCGTGCTTTCACCTGTTTTTCTTTACTGTGAATCTTGCTCATTTATGCCATTAATTACATGTAATGTAATGCTCCTTGAATTATAGCAACCAACCATTGCCACCTCCAAGCATTAACAAAGAGAAGCATCTCAGTTTCTATCCTTCTCTCATGGTGCATGTTAGAGTAGAAATAGGATATCTATTTCTACTAGGTTTTTCTCTTTATTTGGTTTTCTACTCCAAGTTGAACATAGTGTATTATTCTAATCTTATTAGAACATGTAGGTTTCCTTATTTTGGTTTCCTAACATTGTGTATTATTCTAATCTTATTAGGACATGTATTTATTTCTCTATAAATAAACGATCACTTCCTAATTGAAGAGATATGGTCTTCTCCTCTCCTTTCATATATACTTCCAAACTTCACTTGGTATCAGAGCAACCTGAAGGTCATGTATATCATGTCCATCTCATGGATCGAACTCCGCACTGAGTTCGACGGGGGATGGAAGGCATGATCGTTTATGGTTCATCATTGTTCGTTTGTGTTTCGTCGTTAGATGATGGACGGGATGATCGTTTGTTTATAGAGAAATAGAAATAAGATTTCTATGTCTGTTAGGATTTCTCTGTTATTTTGGTTTCCTATTTTGGTTTTCTACTCCAAGTTGAATATGGTGCATTATCCTAATCTTATTAGGACATGTAGGTCTCTTTATTTTGATTTTCTATTTTGGTTTCCTATTCCAAGTTGAACATTGTGTATTATCCTAGTCCTATTAGGACGTGTGCTTCTTTTCTCTATAAATAAACGACAACTCCCTAATTGAGGGGATATGATTTTCTCCTCTTCTTTCCTCTATACTTCCAAACTTAACTGTGCATATTAGAAGGCCTCTTTTTTTAGTGTGACTGATAACCGGAGGTGTCTATCACTATCCACACAATCACCTAGAGCCTTCAGTGAACACAACGTTCAGGATTGCCTATCAAAAACAACAATCACCCTCCCTCTTTTTATCCTGCTTCATTTCTTCTTATAATGCATACTAAGCATCTGTGCCTGTTTTGACTCATTCTTTCTTTCATCATTTTCTTAACTTCAAAAAAAAAAATAAAGGATGTGATTAGCATGACCTTACCACAACCCTAAACCTCCTCATCTTATCTTTCATTCTGTTAATTGTGCCTTTATCTTCTTCATCCTTTTCTTTTTCTTCAAAATTGTTGTTGAATGTTGATGATTTTTTTGCATTCAACAAGTAATTTTGTGATTGCTTCGTCAATGATTCTCTCTTTTTTATAAACATATATGTGTGCATGAGTGCGCATACACAGGAGAAAATGGGATATATGCTGACAGAGCAGGAAATTTTCCTGCATCCATGATCTACATAAGTACTTGAGGATAAAAAAAAAACCATACATTTCAGAGACAATTTTCCCATTCAAAGTGATTGTAAATTGAACAGTTACCTGCGAACAGAACATGTTTAGATCACTTGATGGATGGGACAAATCCTCTCTAAACCCTCTGATTTTTTTATCCTCTAGCACCTAACATGGTATAGATCATGGATCCCACAAGGAGTTTATGTCTTTCAGAGCAGGAAAAATCCTGTGTATATTCATATATCCAAGTACACTAATGTGAAAGTGCACATACACACATACATATGCAATTATTAATACATACATATATTTAATAAATGTATACATTAGTGGCAATTGTGAGAGCAAACATAAGGTAAAAAGAAACATTATTAATTGATCTAAAATGTATGTTTTAATGTCTTAAAGCATCCATAACAGCCAATAAGTCCAGTATGGTAAGCAATAATCATACCAAATGTCAACAGTTAGGTTATCAAATGAAATGACACCAAATCTAGTAACCACTAACAATATTTTAATAACCAAATGAAACAAGATGACACAATTGGTCAGTACTAGTAAACATGTCGTTTTAATGTCCAAAAATTCATCAAAATTCTGCCATTATAGACTGCATATGCAACAACAACAACTAAGCCATTTGTCCCAAGTATTTGGGGTAGGCTGCATGAACCAAAAGAGAATTACGTCGGATCGGGCACATGGATCAGCTTTCTCCACTTATTCCTATCGAACAATATGCCTTCATTAAGACTTTTAGCCTCTATATCTTGTCGTATCACCTCCATCCATGTTTTCTTAGGCCTCCCCTGCGCTCTTTTAACTTGCCCTAATTTGATACGCTCTACTCGCCGGACTGGCGCATCTGTAGGTCTACGTGGCACATGACCAAACCATCATAGGTGGTTTCTCTCATCTTCTCTTCTATTCTGTCATTATAGACTACATATGCAGTAACATAAAATTTAATGCGGCTACATGTGCTATCGGTTGCATAACTGGCCACATAAACCAATTTTTATACATTGTCAGTTAACCGTAGACTTCATGGTTTATATTTTATAACACTTGTTCAGATATCTTAATTGAGTTCTTCGCCATCTAGCCCATTGTCAAATGTACAGAAGGCGGAACCGGGTTACGGGTATCATTTATGAACATGAAAAACAGTTAAAGGTGGCAATCCTTAGTGGCGATTATTATGCATATGCAGCCACATGGAAGCTATATGTATATATTTCCTAGTGATACACTAATCCATGTGTTTAAATCAATTTCAAAAGGAAATATTAATTACAAATTGACCCACGTTTTTATAAGGTACTTCCAAGTTCCAGTAAGTTTACCAAGTTTTCACCTGTTCTACTCAAAACAGATCTAACTACCTGAAAGTGGCCAAAACATTGCTGAAACAGGTCAGAGCTAGCTGATGAGGAACAAAATATGGGACGAAACTAGCATGTAAATAGCTAATCATCTGTACCAGCATGTTTCATGATAGTTCTCACCAAAACCAAAATGATGCATCCAGACCAATACATTTCAGCCGACACCACATCCCCTTGATCTGAAATCGGAGGAAGAGAAAGAGGCTCATGGAGGGGGGAAAACTAGGAGTAATTATTTGCAAAAACAAATCCCAAAATCCCTCACTGTCTCCTTATGATGGAAACAGCTTTCAAATGCATATTTATCAGATGATAATTCTGCTTCTTTATGTAGGATGTTTCCATGTACAAAAAAAGGGAATCTCACAAGTAACCTCAAGTGACCAAATTTTTGTTACAAGCTATGTCAGAATGAGCATCCATTACACCTCCCCCACCACCCACGCCACCCCCCCCCCCCCCCCCCCAGCCAGAAAAAAAAAAGAAAAAAAAAAGAAAAGAAGAAGAAGAAGAAAACAAAACAAGCAAGTAAGCAAAAAGATAAAATAAAAATGCTACTGCTTCGCGGAAAGTATTGGTGTAGACTCTAAGCACAATAGTTGCTCTCGTAAATGACAGCTTAGCATGAAAACTCACCCAAGAAAACATAAGATCTTAGCATGAAAACTCTAACTTTATTAAATTTACACCTGTTCCATCCGAAACATATCTTTACTACCTGAAAGTGGCCAAAACATTGCTGAGACAGCTTATCATGAAAACTCTAAGTTTACTAAGTTTTCACTTTTTCTATCCGAAACAGATCTTAACTACCAAAAAGTGGCCAAAACGTTGCTGATACAGGTCGGGACTAGCTGAGGAGGAACAAAATATGGACGAAACTAGTAAATAGCTAATCATCTGTTCTTGTTTCATGACAGTTCTCAACAAAACCAAAATGATGCGTCCAGACCAATACATTTCAGCCGACACCTCATCCCCTTGATCTGAAAATTTCGAAGGAAGAGAAGAGGTCCATGGAGGGGGAAAAAACTCGGTGGAATTATTTGCAAAAACTTCCCAAAATCCCTCACTATCTCCTTATGATAGAAGCAGCTTTCAAATGCATATTTATCAGCTGATAATTCTACTTCTTTATGTGGTATGTTTCCATGTGCAAAAAAAGAGAATCTCACAAGTAACCTCAAGTGACCAAATTTTTGTTACAAGCTATGTCAGAATGAGCATCCATTGCGCCTCCGCCCCCCCCCCTCCAAACACAAAAAAAACCACCACCCCCACCCCCCGAGGAGGAGGAGGAGTAGAAACAAAGAAATAAATAAATAAAAATGATACAGTTTCGCGGAAAGTATTGGTGTAGAATCTAAGCGCAGCATAGTTGCTCTCGTAAATGATAGCTTAGCATGAAAACTCACCCAAGAAAACATAAGATCTCGTGATGGCAAGAATGAGCAATAGAGCATTAATGGATAAGCTATTCACAGCAAAACCAAAATAAAAGAAGTAAATAATTTGTCGGGGCATCCTCTATCATTCTACACAATTGGAGAAATCAGCTATCATCTAACAAACTTTTGAAGACTGGATGCAGAAATTTCAGCCGATAGAGATCAGAAAGTGAAGGAAACTAGGGTTAAGAAAATATAGATAAAAATGTGCTTTCAGTAATGAGGAGAGAGAGCTCTCTAATTGAAGATAAAAGGGGCTAGAGTTGGATAAAATTTCTTGTACAAGAGTATGAGTGAAGAATATGACAATTTTAGGGAGGATTCTTGGTTAAATATATTGATTTTTCAAAGACGCCACATCATGTTGACACATTGAGGCATAAGACAGAATTGCCTATGAGTATCAATAATCATGAGCTAAACTTCATATTTAAAACAGGCCTTGAAAGAATAGGATTATCATTTCAAGCAGTGCTTGTCACCCACAAGAGTGGGAGGTCTTCCATTGGAGCTCTCAAACTCCTACCTCTCCCAGAAATCCTTCTTTCATTAATTACAACATAAAAAGTATGTATCAGAACATCGCTATTGACCCCATTGACAGGCAAAAGACATAAATTCAGTTATAAAATGACTACTAAACGGATGGGCAAAGAATATCAATCACCAACAAGACCACCAAACAAAAGCACAGTAAGACATTTCCATAAACAATCACACAATTGAATTACCTCCCATATGATTGCAGTCTTATCATTAGAGGATGATGCCAAATATTTGCCATTATTTGAGAACTGTAGATACCATACTTCATCTCGGTGTGATTGCAATACCTGTGCCATATAAATAAGATCAGTAAATGGAATAAGGTTTCAAAATGGGCATAAAGATCTACCCAATAGATAACTTTCTGAATTTAACACACAAAATGAGCATTAACTAAGTTGAAGAAAAGGGAACGCTCAACCACCATGTCACATAAGCAAAGCACCTGAAGGACTTTATCCTTACCTTTCTAAGGCAACTACATTGAATGATGCATAAATTCATGCTAAATTAGTATTATAGAATATATATTGGTATGAATCTGCACCATGAACTTTATCTCAATGCATCGGGCTCGCAATATTGAAGTATTCCATAGAGGATTCAATAACCAAATGGAGCTTATTATCCATAATTCTCAATAATTTATTAGCACTACATTAGGTCCCGAACTCTTTCCTGCCTTCAGCATGTAAGTTGCATTATCTGCTTCATTAAACTGATTCTTCCTAAAGCTATCCCACTCCCATTAAGTCCATTCCACTATGAACGTGCTTACTATAAGAAACCTTACTCTACAATAGTAAGCATACTTAAGATTCAAACACGGATGCATGCACACTGAGCGAACATACAGGTCATCTTAAATGCAAATTTAGGATTATTACATTGATGGATGTCATTTGCAATACACTAGTAAACAAGTCTTTATTTCAACAAACTGAAATGAAAACCCTGCATCTTGCCTAAGAAACTTAAAAAGGAGGATAGTAAGTAGCATCAGTTAGATTTACATGATTAAACACAAAATCAGCTATCACAGGTAATGGATTTACATGAGTAACACAGAATCATATATATATAACTGAGTAAACAGAAGAAAACCTTGACTGAAATATAATAACTGTTTAAACAGAAGTAACCTTAACTGTTTACTCAGTTATTTCCTGTGATTGACTCAGTATCACAGGAAATAACTGAGTAAACAGAAGAAAACCTTGACTGAAATATATATATATATATATATATATATATATATATATATATATATATTATATTATATATATATACTTGTGTCATTCCGAAAGAATTCGAGGCTGAATTATATATATAGATAGATAGATAGACTTGTGTCATTCCGGAAGGATTCGAGGCTGAATCCTTCTCACTCAAATACAACCCTACGATATTTGAATGCAAGATCAACTCCGTTGAAGTTGATCTACATTATTTCAAGTAACTAAATATCAAAAATCATGTTTTTGAATGATTTTTACCCATCCATCAAGTAGGCGCAAAATGGACGGCTGAAATAGTAAGTTTGTTAGTTTAACGGTGTAGAATATTTGAAATCTAACAAAAAATAGTGTGTGAGGGTTTTAAGTGTTTACATCATGAGGGTTTTAAGTGTTTACATCATGATGAAATAGTCGGATCGAGAATTTGTATGTCTAAATACATAGATCTACATAATATGCTATTTTTGGATGTCCATTTTATGCCTACTTGATGGATGGGCAAAAAGTATTCAAAATACATGATTTTTTATTTTTAGTTACTTGAAATAATGTAAATCAACTTCAACGGAATGGATCTTGCATTCGGATGTCCTAGGGTTGTATTTGAGTGGGAAGAATTCGGCCTTGAATCCTTTTGGAATGACACAAGTCTCTCTCTCTCTCTCTCTCTCTCTCTCTCTCTCTCTCTCTCTATATATATATATATATATATATATATATATATATATATATATATATATATATATATATATATAAAAAAAAAATGAAATGCAAAAGAACCCTAACTGTGATGTGCTTAGGGCATATTCTTTTGCTGCCGGACACACGGCCAATAAGGAGTGCACGTGTCATTAAGTAGCAACAGTCAAGATAAAAACTTATCTATTCGAAACAAACTCTTGGTAAATATGCAAAATACTAATGATGTAACTAAGGCAAGAATATGGTTCAAATTATCAGAGAAGCCACTGAGGCTGGCTGCTTTCGCAGTCCATATCCCAAATGTTGTCCCCTATATTCCATGTAAGTGTTCATGCTAGCAATATTTAACCTCATTCTCTAAATAAGTGAATGGCATTAGTTTCTTCATGATCAAAACCAAGTCTAAGAGTACTTAATGAGAAACTCTCAAGAGTATTTACCCTCCAAACTAGCTAGCAAGAAAATTTGAAGAAAGGAAAACAAGAATAGCTCTTACTTATCTATGCACTAAGACAGAATTATTAAGTGAAACTATATATAGAAATATTCTAACCTGCACTGTCCGCGAAGGGATCTGATCTTTTCCACATTGATGATCAGTGTACAACGACAATTATCCAAAGAATTATGGAAATAACAAGCTTCTCGCTGCACATTGAGAGCCTGTTCCACTAAATGCTCTAGCCTCCTCTCAGGTATCATAATAGTCGGAGGAAGCAATTTCTGTAATTCCTCCAGAAGCTTCAATCGTGCGTTTGTTGCATCAATACCCAGATTAGCAAAACCAAGTAAGGCACGCTGAGATGGAGAAACAACACAACTGCAAAGCTCATGGACACGCTTTTTATTTACGCTGAGAGGAGTAATCTCACTTCTCAATGTCTTCAATGCATCCATGACTCTATCCCTTTCCAGAAGTTCAAAGAACTTCTGTTCCAGTATTAGAAAAGATGCAGATTTCAGAATATTTTCATCTGCAAGTCCTATTTTATGCAAAGTAACCACACTTGCATCCCAATTTCCATCAAGCACCTGCTTCCTGAAGAGATTCACCATCGGTGAATGCAGGTGTATTCCTGACTCTTCCTCCAATACAGCTCCACTTTTGTCATAACCAAGAGAATAAAGAGCCTTGGCGATGATCCTCACAAATTCAACTTTTTAATAACTCCTCTAGTACCGATAATATCATCCTTCCCTTGGGATGGTAACGGTCTGGCCATTGATCCTCCCAAAGGAATGATAGGCTCTGAGATAGTTGAGTTATTTGAGATGCTCCCCAAATCTACTGAGGATGCTTTCAAACGCTTCGAGGGTGGTTCATCGTTGTCTACACCTCCCATGAAATGCCACAATCAGCCCATATATATTTGGCCACACTATAAATTAGTAATTCTGATGGAGAGTAGTCACCTGTAGCAAATTCAATAAATAGGATTGTGAAGTAAGTTTCTTGCAATGAATAATTTTAGAAGATATTGACGATTTTCCGACAATTATGCTAAATAGTTATTAGCTTAATATCCAGAAAGTTTGAGTGCTAAATTAAATTTAAATTCTTCAACTCAGAACGAAAATTTAAGGGGCCACAAAAATAGTTAACATGGAGCCACAAACTCCATGATATTTTTCTGGGAGAGAAGGAAAAGACAGACATGGCTCACTCTTTAAAATATCAAAGTGCTCATAAAGTCAATTGAGGTACTTCAAATTTGTAACCATTAAGGTCTAACTTTACTCCATTTTGTAACTTGTAATCATGAATGGATTGTGAAGCAAAATCCGATAATAGACTGCTGGTTTCTAACGAAGTTAATAAATATGTCAAGTTGTCATATTGGTCTGAATGATTAGAATCATTGCTTGTGAGGAGATCATTTTGGTTGGAGAAAACTACAAAGAAAACATCAACAGAAGCAATTTTTTCTCATCATTAGGGGATAATAAGAAGATAATGCTTTGAGAAGTGGAAAAGCTAAATAAGTGACGAAATATTTGTCCACATTCTCACATTTTTCCTCTGAATCAAACATTTGACTGGAAAATTCAGAATCCCATGCTCAGTTCCATTAAACCAAAGAGACAATAAGGCATTAGCATAGAAGTAGAAAAGAGAAACATGTGTTAGGAAAACAAATAATTTAGCTATGAAATAAGAAGGATGTCACTTTCATGACATCGGATGGTTAAGCGAGCTTCCATTTACACAATCTACAAATTGTACAGACTGTCATTGATACAATGAACCAATGAATATACTAACATAGAAGATGAGAAAGAAGAAGAACGATAAGTCAGGAATAGTCTATCCATACTAAGCTATAGTCTAAAACTGGTGTTAGTTAGAAGTAATGATGTGAAGAATGTGACATAAGGCAATGATCCACATCTACCTGTTCTGGAGCCTATACAAAAAAACATCAGCCTGTAGAGTTCTTACAACTGAGACATATAAAACAATAAAGAGGTTTTTATCCCTAAATAGGGACTAAGGGTACACAGGGAGGAGGAAGAAGAAGACAATTAGTGCAGGAAGAATGTAATCCTGTTTTAGCAATAGTTTGTTGACATAGTTTTAATTACAACAAGGGTGCAAAGAATGTAATATAGTAGAAATATTATACTTTGGCCTGCTCTAAAGCCTATAAAGAAAGATTAGCCAGTTACTATATTATAATACTATAATAGAAAAGGGAGGTAAGATTATTATCAGTCATGAAATAAAAAGAGAGGGGCGTCTGAATCACAAATTTTATGTCCTACACCTAGATTTCATCTTGCTAAAGAGTGCAACTGCATAGAAATTGCAAAATAGAAGTACACTACAGAGAATAAATCTTGCAGAGAGGCATGTAGAACAAATATTACAAATCAATCTACATAAATTTGCCAGAAATCACTAGATGCTGATGATAACAATGCCAGTTAAAATATCATTGCATTAGAGTGGTACAACTTGTAGTATCTGAAATGTGTCAAAATTCCTCCACATGTGTGTTAAATCTCAGTGATGTATCATCAATTTCTATCTAAACTGATCAATTACAAAACCCCCTTAGCATAAATGACACCAATTAAATCTCTACACAGAGCTTCAAATTCTACAACATAACTTTCGTATAAAATCTAAACAAATTTCTTGAAAAGAACATTTCTTTCTGTTATTATCTAACAATTACACAATCAATAATCAACAAAACCCTATTAAGAATCTACCCTAAGACCAACCATCAAAGCAAGAAACCGACAATAATGATAAAATCAGCGGCAGTTCTAGATTCTAACCTTTCGGGCCTACTACCAAAAATGGGATTTTAACGGGATCTAAAAGCCAACCAAAACCGCCCAAATCCCCCAAACCAAGATCGACCCAAATTCCAAAATAGGGAAATTTGTAGTACCAGGAGGCGATTTCAGATGGGTTCACTCAATTCCAGCCGCGGCCCTCAAACTCCAAGAAGAGAGAGAGAGAGAGAGAGAGAGAGAGAGAGAGAGATGAATTGAACTGTTGCGGCTATATGATATTGATTCTAATAAGAGTGGGGGTCGGTGTTTTAGCCTGAGAAGCAAGCAAATAAGAGATGAGATGAGAAGAGAGAGAGAAGGGGAAGAAAAGAGGAGAGAGAGGGGAGAGAGAGGAACCATAAACGCCCATGAGTGCAAAATATTATTAGGCCCATGGGAACAAAATGTTAAATTTTCGGCCTATATTTATTTGATAAATAGATAAATAAATAATACTAGATTATCGCTTGGTGGTGAAATCAAGCGGCGAAGAGGAGAGAGGGGGAAAGAAGGAGAAGGAAGATGGAAGCAGGGGGAGGAGGAGGGGGAGGGGGGCCTCTAGGAGGATGGGAGTAGGCGGCTCTCTCTAGCTCTCTCTATTTGGGGGAAAGATGGACAGACAAAGTCGAAAAATGAGTTACGAGAGACACCTCGCTACTTTCGGTTTGATAATACAATATATAAAATATAAAGTAGTATACCGTTCGGTGGTGGAAACTGACCGACCGGCGAAGAAGAAAAGGAAGGATGAAGGAGGTGGAGGAGGACGACGGAGCTGCTGAAAGGAGGAGGAAGAATGAAGGGGAGGGGAGAGAGGAGGACGGCAACGGCGAAGGAGCACAGCGGTGGTCGCTGACTGCTCTCTTTCTCTCTCGCGCGCGCGAAAGGAAAAAGGGAGAAGACGGACAGGCGTGCAAGAACGAACAGACGTGCAAGACGAACACTTTTTCTATTTGAGTCACAGGAGAAAACCTCCTTTCAGTCGGTTTTGATAAATAATATTATTATTAAAGAGAAGAGAGAGGTTTTGAAAATGGAACACTTGGGTTTATGCTGATGAGATGTCTAGACGCGGGGGAGCCGACTCAAAATAACATAGGATTTTATTTTTTTTTCCTATAAAAAAAATTCAGATTTTGCTCTTTTTTTTTTTAGCAAAAGTCATAGCGTAATCTTGAATCTAACACCGATATAACTCAAATAAGGGTAATAACTAGACCGAGTTGAATGCATTCATTCATCCAACAAGTACCTCATGACCAGAAAATGACAATGTTTTTGAAATCTTTAAATCTGAAATCCCAATGAGCATTCTTTTCTTTTTCTTTTTACCTCGTCTGGCTCAATCTCGATAATTCAATCTGTTGGCCCAAAGGCCTTCCATCCTAGTTTTGATGAGTAACTCATGTAGTTATGTTTACTAATTATCTTGTGATTTTAGTTACAGATCTTTGAGTAAGATATTAGTTGGTGATTGCTTTAAAAAGATGAGTTTGGAAGCCTTCACTTGGTGATTCCCGTGCCCGAGCATCAAGATCATACCTTTGCACTCGGTGGATCACGTTTGGGATCGAGTCTACTTGAAGATGGAGGTCATCAAGAAGACTTAGGTATCCTAATTTAGTTTAGAGTGTGTTTAGATCCATTTGTAAAGCTTATTATAGTTGATATGCTCAAGTGCACAAAACACACACGTTTTATGTTTGGTTTTTCGGTTTTTACTTTAACCGATATTTGTTTTCATGAATAGATTGATCAAAACAAGTTTACTTTGTTTTTATGTATATTAGATGTGCTCTATATACATACATGCTTACATGACTTATACAAACTTATTTTGACTATCCTATTCATGTATAGAAAATCAAAGTTTGATAAAAATACATGTTTTGGTTTTTGGTAAAAATGATAAGACACAAAAATAGTCATATTGATTGATATTTGAGCCAAACTTTTTATCACATGTTTATATATCAATGCAAAATGATAAAACTATTTTTGAGTATTTTTATAAGAGATAAAAGAATTTTTAGAAATATTTTAACTTATGTTTTTCTGCCCAGAACAGTGGCTGACAGGCCAGGTCGGCCGACCGCACGGGTCGACCGCACCTAAGGCCGGTCGACCCTTGCGGTCGACCGACGTGCACAAGCCTGTGCACATTTGGCAGACACAGGGACGGTCGGCGGGCGGCCGACCGGACCAGAGAGCTCTGCTCTCTTGTTTTTGGGTCGACCGGCGGTCGACCGGGTTGCCCAACAGTCACATTTCTGACCGTTGGCGGTCGGCCGGGCCGGCCGACCGGGGTAGACTGTCAGGCTGCCAGATCAGCCTAACGGCTAGTTTTGTTTTAGGGCTATAAATACCCCATAATGGCCAGTTTTCTATAAGAATTTTTGTGCGAATTTTCCTTACTCTTTGGTGTTTTCACAGCGATCAAAAGAAGTTTTTGGGCTTTAATTTGAACAATCTATTTGGTGTTTTTGCTAGGGTTGGAAAATCAAGAAAGGGTTTTGGGAAAGATTTTGATTCAATTTCTTCATGTTGGTTCTAGCTTTTTCTCAAAGATTTTCTTTAGTTTTTGATTTCCATTCCTTTGGGTTTTCTCCACACTTGAGCTATATCTACTTCTTAGTCTATAGGATCTTTGTGTGGGAGAAAGAGATTGTTTGTGGTTGTTGTTTAGACCACCAAGTTGTAAACCCAATCTTTTCTGGCTTTGTGCTTTGGGTTGTATCCCTCAAGTTGTGAGGTGATCCTTGTGTTGCTTTGTGCTAATCCCTCAAGTTTGTGAGGTGATTGTTTGTTGGCTTGGAGTTGTGCCTCAAGGAGAAGGTTGTGTTTGTAAGGAGAGGAGTTGGGTACTCCTTGTAATTGTGATTGCCCCAAATCCTCGGTGGAGGTTCCCTTTGTGGGAGTCTTTGTGGACAAGCTAGTGGACTTAAAATCCTTCTGGGTGAAGGCGGGGATGTAGAGCTGGGTGCTCGAACCTCGAAAATATCTTGTTGTTTGCGCTTGATCCCTTGGCTCTTACTCTATCTCTCTCTCTCTTACTTTGTGCCTTGCATCTATTCATATTGTTCATTCATAATTATTTGCTTGGCTTGTTTGAGTGTGCATCTCTTGTTAATTGCAATTAGTTTTTAAATTTCGCATTAAGTTCATTAGATTAGCATAATCACTTATTCACCCCCCTCTAGGTGATTTTCACAATCTTATACTTGTACCCGTATTCACTAGCGTAGAACCTATCATACATCAACATGCATAACAATAGATTGACTCTTGACATTGATAAATTGGTATTCTCTTTTCTCTATGATAATAAGATAAATTTTGTGTTTTAAAATTTGTAGTTTACTCTTTATATGTTTCGAAGAAAATCCCATAGAGTAACTGGGGGGAGGAGGAAGATTATAGAGAGGGAAGAAGGCGCCGTCACGAAAAAAAGAGAGAGAGAATATCACCTGATGTAAAATGAAAAAGAGAGAAACAACTACTTAAAGGGAAGGATTATTTTCACATGATTCTAGTTGGTTATTCCTATGTACACATAAATCACAACAAGACTCTATAACAGTTAATAGCTTGCATGTACTATGAACTCGAGTCATTACATGATAGTTTACAATAGTGCACTCATATATTTAATTCGAAAAAATCTTTTTACCTTTGTGGATGGAGTGATTACCTGCAATCTCTTACAAGAGAATGAAGTGTCATACCTCTTGGCGTTCGAGGATCCAAATATGTAGATAGGAATTGACTCATTTTCAAGACATGTGAAAATTATCTCTAATGTGGACCTATTAATCCTTTCATCTCCTATTTTCACTCCCTAGAATCCGAAGTGATACATTTATATAAATATTCAAAATGTCATGTGTGACACCGTCATTACACCTTCCAGTTAAACTTATCAAGCACCTAGTCTTCCCTTGAATCATGCCCCTTTCATGTAGGGACGTCTCTACTTTATGCCTGTTTGTTTCGTTGCAAAAACGTCGCAAGTCGTAAGTCGTAAAATGAGAATGGAAAAAGTGAACTGTAGCAGAGAAAATATATTGTGTTTTACGGTGTTTGGTTGATAAAGTAAAGTGTAAATGGAAAAGTATATTGTATTTTACGGTGTTTGGTTGATAAAGTGAAAGTGTAAATGGTAAAGTATATTGCATTTACGGTGTTTTGTTGGTAATGTAAAAGTGTAAATGAAAAAGTTGACCACAAAATTAACTGTAGCAGCAGTGATTTAAATATTATAAATACTATTAAATTAAATCTACTATTGCAAATTAAATTGTATTAATAAATTTGAGATAAAAAATACTAATATTAATATTTTATTTATAACAACAATATTAATAAAATTAGTATAAATAGTAAAATATTACTAAAATATTAAGTAATAAATAATATAAAATTTTAAGAAAATCTAAAGAACATTAATAAATTTAAGAATACTAATAAAATATAAATATTAGAAAATCTTACAAAAATAATAAAATATAGTTATAATAATATAATATTAAAAATACTTGAAAATTTTGTATATAAATTTTATTATAATGTTATTATAATATTATAGAAATATAAAATTAACAAAGTAAAATATAATTATAATTTAATAATAAATTATCATTATGTTATATTATACTGAATTATTATTACAATATTAACATAATAAAATATTAATATAATAATAAAATATATTATGATATAATAAATTAATTTTTTATATAAAAATAGATAATATTAAATATATAGTAATTTTATATTAAAGTATAATATTGTTATATTAATAAAATATTAACTCTAAATAAAATAATAAAAAATGGAATAAGTATTAATAAAATAATAAAGTATAAATAAAATATTAAATAAAAATATTAAATAAAATAGTAAAATATTAAATATTAAAACAATATTAAAAACAATAAAAAAAATTAAAGATTATAAAATAATTAAATAATTAAATAAGAAATTGAACACTATTTAAAATATTAAATATTTAATAATATTAAATTATATATTGATTATCAAGTAACTATTTTGAACTATAAGTGTACTACAAGTGAGAGTTACATGACACAAAATTAACTGTAGCAATTGCAAGTGGGAAAATATGAGTGTAAAGTGAGATTTACATGACCACAAATTTAACTGTAGCAACTGCAAGTGGAAAAGAAGAGTTACATTTTGCAACTTGTTTTTTTAGCGAAACAAAACATAAAATGGAAAAGAAGTTTTACGACTTGCGTTTTGCGGCGTTTTGCTGCGAAACAAACACGCCCTTTATCACTTTTATTTCCACTTTCATATTACTAAACACCCTTATTTGTTTATTAAGTTGCGTTGAACTTAAACATGTGGGGCCAATTAATAATCAAAATTTGAATAAAGAGGAGATTCATATAGTTAAGCATATATGACTATAAAGAATGATTTTGTTGCGTAAATGTTAGAAAATTTTGAGTGTGGTCAATGTTATCATAAGATGCTCAAAGAAAAGTGAAACACCATAATCAAGAAAATTACACAAAAGTACCCATAATATAAAAATGATGCACAGAAAGGTACCAATACTTATTTCTTTCACCATAGGTGCCCAAGAATGCAGAACCCTTAACAAAGTTTGTGCGTTGTTAGTTTTTGACTTGAAATTGCATTTGTGAGGCACGCGACCAAATTTTTGGATAATAATACCCTCATTTATAATAACATAACTTATTACTCAGTTAAACACTCTCTGCCCATCATCTCGCTCTCACCTAGTCTCCCTCCCTTCAACTCCCTCTCTTGAACCCATTCTCTATCTCCTCACTGCAAGAGACCTCAGCAATTATTCTTCCTGTAACTCTCTCTATGAGATTATCAGTAATGTTGATGGAGGCTAGGTTACGACAGCGATTGCGGTGGTGTTGAGTGCTCTGATTTCTTTGATCCATTCTCTATTAGTTCTTCAATTTTGTCTTTCTCTGAGTTTGATTGGTATTTTTATTTAATTGTTATAGCAATGTCTCTTTATTTACAATCATCATCTCAATCAAACTCTTCTTTTAGGGATGGCTAAGCAAGCAAATTATGCAATTATGGATTGAGGGCAAGAGTCCAAACAATGAAGACAAAAGGTAACTATGGTAGATGTTTCTACCATTACTCTACTAACACTTGTAAAATGTGGAATTGTGCTGATCCTGTGTTGTAATACCCTTAGTTTAAAATACTGCATTTTATTTTTCTAAGTATTTATATCGTTTTACTGATATATATTTATTAACCTGATTTATGACTAATTGTTATTATAATCACAAAAATTATTTTGAAGTATTTAAATGATAATCGGCCTTATATGTGTTTAACATTACTAATTAGATAATATTCTTATTGTTCATATTTCTATTTTACTATTTTTATTATAGTTAATATTCTTAATTATTTATGTGTCATTGTTTATATTAATAGTTTTGTCATTGTAATTATAATTATTATTATTGGTATATCATTATTGTTATTATTATTAAGATTATGGTTAATTACATTTATTACTACTAATATTATTGGTATTATTATAATTATTGTTAATTACTATTATAGATGTTTATTATTATTTTTATTGTTATTATTATTACTATTATTTATTATTGTTACTACTATTATTATAATATATTTGTTTTATTAGTAGTAGTATTAGCTATTGATAATAATGATATCGTTATTGGAATTACTAGTATTATTATGATTTGTATTTATTTATTATCATTAGTATTCTCCTTTCCGTGATTCTTACCCATGTACCTATACCCAATAGCTTACGCTATATAAGCATCATCTAATCCATCTTATTTCCTAACCTAAACCATAATCTTCTTCTCTATCAACCCCGAAGTCCGAGCACCATGGCCTCCGTGAAATTCCCTCCAACAGCCAAGGCCGAACCCCCCTTATCACACCAGTACCTGAGCCTCCTTCTCCCGTGGTCACCCACAGCGGCAGTAGCACAGGCCGCCAACCACGCTAACATCCCCATGCTCAGTTCCTCCCTCTTGACTTTCTACTTTGCCGAGTTCCCTTAGCTGCCCTTTCCTTTGGCCAAGCCAACGCAAGGTCATCGTCCTCTCTCCGCCGGAGCCTGCCGTCGATGGGTGCCTCCCTTGTCGTAAGCTTTTCCTACTCTCTCAACTTCAAGTTCTTCTATTGATCTCCCTCTTTGTCCTTCATTTACATGTTTATTATTATGATTATGTTTGTACATTTTTTGTATATATAATGTATCTTGGGTATAATTGTAATTTTGAATGAGTGTTTGTGTGAATATGTGTGTTGTTGTGTGCTGTGTTCGTGAGTTAACTTGTGTGCAAGTGAGTGCTTGAGTGTATATGAGTGTATATATAAGAGTGTATATATGTATATGTAGTGTATTTAAGTACGTATATGTATGTACATATGCTGACTGTGTGTAGGTGGTTCTATGTGTTTGGATGCATGTTGCAGTAATTTCGGACGTGTTCGTGTGCAATCCGGCCCGTTACAGGAAATTCGGAGTTGTACTCGTTATGGACCTGATACACTGGTATTCGAAAATTGACCCACAGGATGATTCAGAGGTTCGTATCGGCTCATGCAGTGAAGACCAGGCGATTTGGTTCCAAAAACTGCGTCATGTCAGTGAATGTTTACTTTTGTCTTATTTCCTTATTTACCGTTGTCTATATGTATGTATGTTTTACCTTTATCATTTCATGTGACTATTTGATGTGTTTTACCAATGTGATTACATGTATCACTTCATGAGACATCAGTGACATTCACCGTATTTACTTTGTTGATCTGAGAATTTATTAGCGTCATTTCATGTGTAGTTATTACCACTATTAATCCAAGACTAGTTGAGGTATACCTTATACTGTGACTTTATTCGATCTACTGATTTGTTGACCTAATTCATATTTGAGGATAGAGGACCTATCTTATGCATAATGTTTATCGCCAGTTGTTGGTGATTATTCCGATTAGAACTCATGTGGATATTGAGAAATATTAGATATGACATTGTTTAACCGATAGACTGATTTACTGATATTTGGATTGGCATTGACTTAATTAGAGCTAGAATTGATTGCATGAGATGATGTTCATTTCAGAGATTTTGATTAGTGTTCTGATGAGATTAATATAATTGGTTGATATTTGTGAGTGTTCCTAGTTATACCCTGGATTATATTGTTTAATTATTAATGATAATGTTGATGATTAATTATCAAACATAGAGGTATCTTAGATTCCATATTTACTAGAGGGATAGATGTGATTGGGTTGACCTGATCTGGTGGATTTTTAAATATATATACTTGATATGTTACTGAGTTTTGGGATCCTGTGATCGACCTTGATAGAGTGAGAGTGTGTGATGATCTTGATCTAATTGGAATGTGAGAATTTGATTAGATGTATCAGAACATGTAGTATTTCAGTTATTGGGATTTGGATATATTGATGACTTGAGGATCAGAGTAGATTGTTAGGGTGAGGAGAACTGATCACTGATTATTGATATATTGAGACGGTGATTTATTCTACCAGATTACTCGATATAGATTAATACTTGATGTTCATAATGACTATGAAATTATGAGTTGGCGGATTCAGTAGTGTTGTATTCAGTGCAGGTGGATGAAATTTTGGATCAGTTATATATATGAGATTGTATAGACTAGAGGTTGCAGGCCTTTTTACTGTATAATTTATGTTACTGAAAGTTACTTGGAAAGAATTGTTTGACCGTACATCCTATACAGTCTTATTGTTCATCGTATATACGGTATTGTTACTGTTCACTGTTACTGATATTGTTCACCGTGTATACGATTACTGTAATTGTATACTGTACCGTTACTGTCACGCATCGTCCTAGCATTATAAGTACCATGGATATTGATTGACTTAACTGAATTATTAATAATGTAATTGAATAACTTACACCGGAATTTGAAAAATTGATGGAGGAGACATCGTCTGTATTTTGGGTAGACCTAGGATACAGGTTGCGCAGCCGACTGAGTGTTCCACTGCAGGTTTCCTATGGGATAACTGACATCCCCATCTGTACTGTTATTATTCTACCGTTCATATAGTGAGATTATTGTTACTGTTACTGAGTACCTAGCGGTACAGCCTGGTTTAGCGCCAGAAACTGAGGACGTGGTCCGGGATATGTACGGGACCCACCTAAAGTATGGACAATGTCTCTAACTGATCAGTTTCAATAACTTAGGACCATGATTGACACGTGTAATAGGCGTAGTATGGGATACGTCTATTACAGGTGACAATTGGTGATCGCTGACAATAAATAATAAAGAACTGTTTATAGTGTATTATGACTAACCGTAATCACCTGACTGTACATAGATAAGTTATGATAGACATATGATTGTACACGTGACTGGAGTGTATACCAGACTAGTGACATATGTTAAGTTACATATCTTGATATTAATTGTTCCTTTTATCATGATATTAGTTATATATCGTTCATAACTTTGTTCTTGATATTGATTATTCTGTTATCTTTTATTTCTGTTTATCATGCTGTTATTGCTTACATTGTTATTATGCACGAGTACCTTTCCTTTTACACACACTCATTAGGTCGCTTCTGACGACCCTGTATTCCCACGTCCAGGATTTTGGACAACTTCTGATATTGTTCAGGTGCTCGTGTGATCGTGCACTTTGCGAGGAGGTGGATTCTCTCTCTTTTGATTATAAATATTTCTGCTCTTTTATTCATATTATTTCTTAATTCTATCTACTGTATCCAGTTACCATTTCTTTACTTCATTCATCTATTATCATTGTGTTAGAATTATATGTCATATTGAAGTGATACTGATTTATTATGATTTAAATTTATACCTTTTTCAGATTACTTTAGACTTAGCGTGTATACGTGGGGTATTCTCCTCGCGTATATACGCCGCCGACTCTCGTCGCGATCCCGTTCCCATGTATTTTAGGAAGCGGGACGTGACATGTGTTCAATAAAAGATCATTAGAAATATTAAATTTGTGATTCAGCAAAAGAGGATGTAGAAAAGATGAAGTTTGAGTCAGACAACAAAGTGACTGCTCCCTTGGTGGAGAATATTGTGTTAACTGAAGAATTAAGGCATGTACTAAGGACCAAAGCTATGCTTGAAGAGGAGAACAAGTTGTTGACATCTTAAATTCAAATGTATAATAATGAGATAAATAATTACGATGCAAAAAGTTGTGTAATTTATGTCTTGATTGTTGTAATTGTCAATTTTGTAATTTGTATCATATTCAAATAATAAATAGAAGTTCCCAATTAATCTTGCAAGTATGTATCAGAAACAAAAATTATGTATATGCTATGTATCTCAATTAATAATACTTGTATCAAATATATCAATAATTGTCTAATAAAAGATAAATGATGAACTAAAATAGTCAGTATGAATGCAAATTCAAATAAAATATTGAAAGAGGTATAAAGGCAAATAGTCACACAAGATATTCTGTCAAAATTCTTACTTTATTGATTGAAAAATCAGTTTACAGCTACAGGATCCAGAGCTTTGCACACATACACAAGCAATCTGACTACATGACACTCTCAATATATTTATATACAATCTTTGCATACATACATGTATAAAAGTCTCATTACTCTTCACTCTCAATACATGTACATACAATCTTTGCTTACATTCTGAAGTTTATATTTCTCTCTTATTATACACATTACTCTCATCACTTTCACAGTACATACACAACCAAATCAAAGTATAGCTTCTCCAAGCTTTCTTTGAAGGAGTTTTGATGACATAATGTGTTTCAGGTATACGTTGCTCAGCTTGAGTGTCAGCGGATAGATGAAATCAAACTCACTCCTTACAATCAACAACTATTAATACAAACTCGTCATGGTCATCGATCCATGCAAGTCCATGTACCTACACATAAAAAACAATAATAGGAGTACAAAACTTTACTCCTCAGTGCACATTTATAACCCTAACTACTTCAAAAACTGAAATTGAGTTTCTCTTAATTACTTGCATGCTAGAAAGTGTACTGTTGTAGAAGAATTTAGAACGTTTTTTTTGGGGATATTTAAGTTATCTGGGTATGATATATGTGTTAAATGTTCTTTTGGGCTCAGATTTGGTGTCACAATCTCATTACTTCTTTCTTAATCCCACTTAGAAATTTTCTGATTTCAATCCATTACATGTGCATTGATATACCTTCACAAAAGGTTGTAATCAGAAGACCTCTGCACTCAGTCATTGTCATTTGGACTGTTTTAACACCTTTATTTGTGCACAAAACAAATTATCATCACTGCCCTCTGTGTTAGCACTTGGGACCTTCCAACCAGCGTAGGGTTTTCCTTTGAGAGGCTTGACTAAATGATTCTATCCAAAGAATGCAAATGCCTTGTTTGAATCAAGAGTGTCAGATATACTTCAAAGTCTCAAGCAATTTATAGTGTAAGTGTGAGGAGTATTAAATATGGCAAACAAAATAATTTATATCACATCCTACTTTACAATGACACTCTTGTCTATTTCCTATCCATTCATCTCACTTTAAGTGTTGATCTACCAAGTATCTTACACAAAACCTATGTTTTGACTCATGTATCAGTGGCTCAAAAGCTCCGATTAGGCCATGTAAATTGCAAATATAGAAGAAATTAAAGTTATTAACATTTAAATTATATTAGCAAATTATGCAAAAAAACTTGTAACTAAAACAAGTAAGACTAACAATTTGTCTATCTGAAATGTAGGTGCATCTCATAGCATAATCCACTCTAATGCACTTGGTAAGCTCTGTTACGAACCATTCCAAATTTTCTTTTCTCAGTTCCAACAATAGCATAAGTAATAAGGAATAGATCATCATTGCATCCTTTCCTACAGCACTTAGAATTAATCATTTTATCCCATTGTTCAGAAAACAACCATCTAAGCCAATAAAAGCTGGCAAGCTTTCTTGAACCCTTCAACTAGCACAGGAAACTCAATAAAAATCTCTGAAATTCTGGTGACTTGCTCTTGTTGTCAACTTGCAATACAATATGGCTCCCTGGATTTTTCTTCTCTAACTCATTCTTATACTCCCATAATTTCTACTGCTCTTTTACTTTATTTGATATCAATCAAGGGCCTTCTTCTTTGCCCTATATCTCAGGCTCTTTGTTGAGTCATAATGCAAATCTTAATTAATATTGGTACTCAGTGAGTCAAAGATAAAAGATGGATCACCCTTAAAGTGCTCCAACTTTCTTAAGAGTCAACCAATCAGAAGTTGCATGCTTGAACATGCTCACTCTATTACAATTATGCTCCTCTTGAAATGTTTTAATAACAAAAGTAGTCCTCTTTGTATTTCAAGATGCATATGCTATCCATCCACATGCTTACACTTAGCAATAACTTTATTACTTTTGCTTATGGGAAAATTGACTTAAACCTTCTCATAATTGCATTTTTCTGAATGCCTATGTAAATGCAAAGCATCAGGGAATGTTTTTGCCTTCATAAAGTACAAGAACATCCATTACATCTTCTTTAAAGTTCATTAACCTATTGGCACATCCCTCCTCATCTTCACCACTTTCTTCATCAACAGAAGAGTAAAGTCATTCCCTCCCTATACTCATTATCTACTGATATCACCTCACATTGTGTGAAGTCCTTACAACCCGCTTCTTCAACAACTGATGCCCATGCCTTCATTTATCACAATTTATCATCCAATCCAATCCTCTTCCTCAGAATCTCTCTTCCTCTAAATTATCTGGCATATGTTAGACTTATTATGTTTTAAAGTCTAATTTGATTTGGGCCTAATGAAGTCAATTGGATATTGCACCCGCCCACTTTAACCTATGTTGTTTGACCCAATAAAGAATTGATCAAGCTCAATAGTTTGAGTTTAGACACATTTCAATTACACCTTAGCCAAGTGCATTTAATTAAGATGCGCGGAACTCGTCTACATGTGTGAAACTCATGATATCAATCAAGGGCCTAGATCTATGATATATCTGATTAGGATTCTCTCTTCACCACTATAACTTAATCTCTCTCTTGAAGATCTCTCATCTCCTTAAAAGATCAAGAAAGAACTTGAAGGCTGGAGAGAAGAATCTTCTCCCTCAACTATGGCGTCCTCTGGATCGTGCAATCTTTGGCATCCTTTTGTGATGGAAGTAGTATGCCTAAAACTCTCCTTCCCTTTGATCTTGATAAAGAAACTATTGTAAGTATGAGATCTTATTTGGAATAATTATATAGATCCATCAATTGCTATTAGAGTCACACTCTTTATCAGATCATCGGGATATAAGTAAACTTTTTTTTATCTCGATCTATTAAAATTGTTAATCTCTTTGTTTAATTCAATAAAGATTATTTTTTGTCTCAAATAACTGAATTAATTAGAGATGATTAAATTGAATTATGTATATATATTTTTTAATTTTTTTCTGTGTGTTATTATTATGAAATTTTCTTAAAATTAAAAAAAAAAAAAAACAAACGTGCATGAGCATGCATCACTGCATGCTTGCCGCATGCATGCATGCAAATGTGGTTTGCATGCAGTGCGTGGGGCCCTCGCACCTAGGCCCACAGCATGAGCCAGCAGCAGGCGCTGCTGCCGCGCTCTCTTCACCAGCCGCCACGGGCCGACGGTGCACAACGGCAAAACATAATAAATATATTTTTTTTGGGTTAGAGTTCTTTAATTTGAGATTGTGAGATTAATTAGGATTAGACTTTTTTATAATACAGATACAAAAATTTTAAATCTAATAAAGAAACTTATTTAATCTATTCTTGATTAATCTCACATTAAAGTTTATTGGGTTTTAATTAGGATTAGAATTTGGACTTTGTCCAATAAGGAAGTCTAATCCTAATCAATCTCAAAATTGAGTTTATTTGGTTCTATTCATTTATTTAAACTCGGCCCAATAAGAAGAGGCTCATGACTTATAATTTTGCGGGTTGGGTCTAATTCAGACCCGATAAGCACTGTAAACCTGTTTTGCCAATAGAAATTTCAATTAGCCGTTACGGCTCATCCGTGTATACTGTTTAAAATTCCTGAAGACAAGTCGTCAAATGCAGAGCCCATACTTCAGACGCAAGGCTGATAAAAATCATTGACGCAATGTCAAGACGCGAGGTTCGAAACCCTCGTCTCAGCATCACTGCAAAGCCAAGACGCGGGGCTCGAAGCCCGCGTCTCAGCGGAGCTCGACGCCCCGTCTTGAATGTCACAACAATACCAAAACGCAGAGCTCAAGGCCCGCGTCCAGCATCATCTCATGGCTAAACGCAGAGCTCAAGCCCGTGTTTCAACTGTAAATAACCATGCGTCTCAGTTATAACTATCCTCATTACTAGGTCAAGTACTGCTGTCACGCCCCGCTTCCCAAAATACCATAAACGGAGTCGCGACAAAGCCGGTGACGTATATATGTGAGGAAATACCTCACACATATACGCTAAGCCTAAAAGTAACCTGAACAAGTTATAAATCTACTACGATAAATCAATATCACTGCAATATGATATATAAATATTTAGCACAATGATAACATATGAATAAAAGAAGAATTGACAACTGGACACGATATAAATAGAATCAGGAAATAACATGAGTAAAAGAGCAAGAATGCTTTAATAAAGAAGAGAGACTCCAGTTTTCTCGTAACGCGTATGATCACACGAACACCTGAACATATAAAGAAGGTGTCCAAAATCCTAAACGTGCGAATCCAGGGTCGTCAGAAGCGACCTAATGAGTGTGTGTAAAAGAAAAGGTATTCGTGCATAACAACGCAAGCAATAACAATATGATAACTGAAATGAAACATAACAGAATAATCATGTCAAGAAAAAAGTTATAAACAATATGTAACTGACATCATAATAAAGGGAAACCACTAATGTCAAGATGTGTAACCTAGCATATGTCACTAGTCTGGTATACAATTCGGTCATGCATACCATAGTTATATGTTACGTACAGTCGGGGTGATCACGGTCAGTCACAATACATTAACAGTTTATCATTATTAATTATGCTAGCGAACACCAATTGCCACATGCAATAGACCGCATCCCATACTACACCCTACTACACGTTGCCAATTGAGATCCTCATTTATTGAAACTGATCGGTTGGAGATATTGTCTGTATTTTAGATGGGTCCCGTGCATATCCGGGATCACGGCCCAGACTCCTGGCGCTGAACCAGCCCTACCACAAGGTAGTCAGAAACATGAATAACAGGTCAGATACATGTATAACAGGAACAGGAATAGGACTGGGTGTCAGTCACCCATGGGAACCCTACAGTGGAACCCTCTTTCAATCTTATGTCCACCCAAAATTAGACACGTTGTCTCCTCCATCAATTTTCCTAATCCTAGTATAAGTTGTTTAAATGTCATGTTATTAGTTTATCAAGATTATTTAATGTGCATGTTACTTAGATCACTGGAATAACTCGGTGATAGTCCCGGTAACAACATCAACATGTGTAATCAGGATGCCGGTATAACAGGATATATATAATATCAGTGAACAGGATACCGTTATAACAGGAATATGTAACAAGTATAACATGAAGGTGTTGTTATCGTGTAACAATATTTTTCCAGCAATTAATGGTAACATGGCATGATAGTTATCAGGTACATACCATATAAATCAGTCAAGTTTCTCAGGTAAGTCGAGATATTCAGAATGAGTATGACATACTGTCATGAATAGAATCATCCGGGCAATGTATATAATCAACTCATATCCTCAAAGTCATCGATATATCCATTCTCTACGTCATCAATAAATCAGATCGATCAATAGCTGTCATAAAACTCCGAACATGTAATATATACCACCGATATCAATGAAATCATTCATAATGAACTCTATCTCCATAACTGAAATAGTTTAAGAACCATCATGAATTAATATATATATATATATATATATATATATATATATATATATATATATATATATTAATATCCTCTAGATCAAAATCAGACTTATCCAACCATAATCAAGATCATAACTAAAGAATATAACGTCCTCGATCAACATAACATCTCAATCATCTCTACCTCTAATATCCAACATTGATAAGATCATCAGTACTCAATCAAATCACAGGGATGCAGAGAGGGGTACCAGCACGGTCAAAGAGGAATAAAGTTGATGCTGAGATAAAACACTGGAGACAACTCTGGTGGAGGATGACCTAGGCACTCATGTCAGACGGAGGAAGATGCACGCTCACCGAGAAGAGCCTGGGGAGAGGCGGTGAAGTTATATTCTCCAGAGAGAAAACATACAGGCCACCCTTAAGTTGTCCCCGTAGTAGAGTTTTCCGAGTGGAGAGATCCTTAATAAAACAAGAGTCAGGGTGAAATTCAAGAAG